>NKCK01000221.1:0-70533 GCA_003946995.1 Fusarium oligoseptatum
GTGAGATATATCACGTGACTTTATAATCACGCCGGCCGTGCCTGTACAGGTTCCCCGCTTTTAGCTAATAACGAGGCTGCTATACAAGCAACCATGCGGCTGAAGAAATGAATAAGACACAGGAAAGATATTACATATCCTCGCCCAAGGTTAGTTACAAAAAGAGATTCAAAGGAGAACTCTGATAAAAATATCTCTATTATTTTTATAATAATCCATATGTATTATCATTACAAAGTATACAGAGCACTTTGAGCAGCAGTCGGGGCTCTACTTGGTTTATCGTTTATTTCTTGATCTTCGTGACACCCATGTGATGCGAGGTCGGCCTCCCAGATTGTGGCGCCATCACACAGCGCTGACTGTCGTTCGGACATGTTGAGTTTATCGCTTGTAGGAAGATCTTGGTACAAAAAAGTTTTTAATCAGACGCCATCGATCATAATGACTCTTCTTCGCGGCACTTCCTCGCCCTTGATGTTGGGCCTTCTCTACAGTCTCCTGTCACCTTGAAGCATCATCGTTCGCGCAAGGCATCGCACCCGAAACTTAGATTATGTCAAGTGGATTCCAACTATTTAGTTTTCGCCCATCATGTTACCCACATCCTCCATACTCCATGATTCCCCGTAGCTGTGCGCTATCGTGTGGCTCATAGTACTTCAAAGACCCTGTTTGCCCGATACAAATCCATTCTCCCATCCATGTAAGCAACGCTGAAGAGACCCTAGGTCCATTGCCATTTTAGATGTCCATCAAAAAGCCGAAATATCTTCCATTTCGCCGTTCGTAAAGAAATCAGCGCAATAGAGTCTAAATGATGCGCTCCTCAATTCCCAGTTACTCGCACCAGCTCCTCCAAAGATTGACGGGAGATTGAAGAAGACCTCCCAGAGCTACAGTGTCAACCTAAAGCCCAGGGATTCCATTCGGGCCAAACAGCTTGCCCATCATGATTCGAGCAACGCAGTCGACAATTCGCTTGTCGACCTCTGGCTGTTGCTCAGCAGTCAACTCCTGAGTGACCTTCTGCGCGACCTTCTGGATGATCTTGGAGGTCATCTGTTCAGCCATGCTGTCGATAACCTTATTGGCGATGCTACTGGGTTCAGAAATGTTGAGGATGCGGAAAATCTTCTCTGAGAGGGATTGGGCGATCTGATCTTTGAGTGGTGGCTGTAGGTTCTCAGCTTGTCGGGTGACGTGTTTGGTGGCAAGCTCGGCAGTCTTCTTGTTGAGTGTCTTCTTCAATAGCTCGTAGATTTGATCTAGGTCCATATCAACAATGGCCTTCTGGAGACCACTGCTTGTAGTCGCGTCAGACTCGGCTGGACTGCTTTGATCACTCGAGGTACATTGTCGCTTCTGAGTGTGTTCGCTGCATGGAGAGTCTTCTTCCTCATCGTCAGACAATCTGCGCTTTGGAAGGCTCTTGGAAATTCCCTTTGGCCCCTCTGGGCGTCCGTTGCTGTCGTTGGATGTGCCGGCTGCCTTCTCGCCGTGGTCACCTTCGTTGGCTGGACCTTGCAATAGAGCATCCAGCGATGCCTGGACCTGGTTGGTGCTTTGGGTGAGACCACCAAGCGTGGTACTGAAGGCATCTTCGAGGCTTGGGAGAGCCAATTCGAGATTGGCATGGAAATGCGAATCGCTGTCTTGGCTGGGCACGGGAGTATGCTTTTTGGCCACTTCCTTTACCTTGCTCGTAACATTGTCGAGAGAGGGTGAGCTATCGTTCTCATCGTCCGACATCTCGACGTCGCAACGAGCTCCGGAGTCTTGAACTTCACCACCTTCACTAGTAGTTGTCTGATTGCTGGCAGAGGCGGCTCCCATTTCGACCTTGGGTGAGGTACTAGAATCACCTGTACCATCGCCAGACACCTTGTCCCAAGAAGGAGGCCGTGGAGGGAAGGTAGGAGGAACATTTGCCTCGAGGACATTGACGCCTGGGTACCGCTGCATGATCATTTCCTTTGCAGGGCCTCTCGAAAAGTTGGAGCGAGTCATTCGGGCCCTCGAGTTCCTCGCATTCTTGTTAACATCGTAGTAGATGGCTCGTAGGACGAGCCATACTCCCCAGTCAAAGTCAAGCCTGTTGAAACGTACTGAGCCCCTAAATAGGACGTGGGCAGTGGGGCGTTGGTTGTTGGTCTTGGTGGTGGCAGTCTTGCGGGTGGCGCTCAAGAAGGATCGCTTGATGTTGTCGGGGTACTTCCACCAATTCTCCTTCCAGATGGATCGAAGGTGGGCGACAACGGCTTGATTCTCGCACTCATCTTCAAGGCCATAGAGCGATACGTTCCATCCATGCTGGATCTCCTCGGGGGAGGGATGCGGCGTGAAGGTGTAGTCGGCGTTGGTAGTCATGGCCGACAGGATGAGTAAAGTTAATCGACCGAGACAAATGAGTACGTGAGAAACAGCTGCGTGACGGTTGATGGTCTGTACGAGGTGATGCTGGCTAGTGTTGAGGAGGAGAACGATTGGTGTAGCGTTGGTAGTAGGATCTCCTGGCTAACTCCGAAGGTCGTCCTACAAAGGCGGGCGCCGGTTAGTTCCATATCAAAGAAAAAGTACGAAAGGAAAAGTGCGCTTGCCTTGAGTTAATCCGTAACAGACCCTGTAAGGGAGTTCCAATTGTTCTCAACTGGTGCTGTGTTGATAGTTGGTGTTGAGGGATCGTGGGTGAGAAGTAGGAGAGATGAGGTGAAGTAGACAGGGTGGAGGGGAAGACACACTTCGCTACCGAGTCACAAGAATAAGTTTACCTAAAGCACTGATCCAAATAAAAATAAAAAAGAACATCATAAGACTCTGGGGAATAACTTAGAAAAGCGCAAGTCTGTAATCGGGATATGCAGAGTACCAATAGCTTGCACCCGGTTCCAAGTGTTGATCCCAGCAAACTCAGGCCCTTCATCCCTTCTTCGCGATTAATTTTTCAGCCTCTATGTAATCTCTCCGTACAGAATAAGAAGCAATGACCATCAACTCGAACTCCAAGCCTTGAAGCTCGAGCATCTTTTGATCTAGCTTGAGGAACAAGGGATCGGGAACTACCAGACGGCTCTCTTGGACTCGACGATATTAAAGAAAGAGAGAAGACAAAATATAGTACCTGTATTAATTTCAGACACTTTGAACTTGAATAATTAGCAATTGGGTCTTCTCATCCATTGCTGAAGGTGTCAACGTGAACAGCCAGTCATCTTGACACTACCCCAACCATTTTCAGTCCATCCCTTCATCTTCATCTTCAAAGATTTATCCATACTCCTCTATTAACTTTAGCCATTTTTCTTTTACTCCTATTTACCTGATCGCGGTGGCGTATCCATTTGCTTCCATCGGCGTCACCATCTATTGACCGCTTAAGATTCGGTGACCATGTCCACAGAGGAAGAAATGGGTCCCTAGACGAGCCATCTACCAGAAAAAGAGGTATTTATGCTTTCTCAAAGCTGATGAGGGAAGGGACAGGAAATTGCCACACCAGACTCAGTTCGAATGTAGGTATTGTATGAACGAGGGCTATGTTCAGGCATCCTCATCCTCAGGTAGAGGATGATCATTAAATCCAAGACAGCCCTACTAGAGACACTTCAAAGTTAATTGAGACTCCCATCTGGTCATCACGATGATATTACGGTAAATATTCACTTAATTAGTAGCCAGCAATTTATTAAAGCACCTGTTCCTGTCTCCATTGTTCCCAATGGCTCTCAGCAACCTGCAAGCAACCGTAACCAGCAAACTCATACAAACACCAAACCAAACCACCAAACCAATGATCCCTTCACTCCGCATCCTTCATCTCAAAATCTCCATCTGTATCCCTAACCTCAACCGCAAAGCAAGCAGTCTCAGCCTGAACCGCATACATAGCCCTGTCAGCACACCCAGCAAACTCAGCCCACTCCGCATCCTGAGCCCCCTGCCCCTTCTGCGCACCCTCAATATTCTCAAAAGCCGTCTGAAGTCTCTGAAGCTCAACCGTCTCAGCAGCCATGTCGACAGAGACAATCTTACCCATTGAAGGTGGGTTGATGATGCGATCGGTTGTCTGTGCGAAGCGCGCGTGGGTGCAGATGGATGCAAAGGTTGCTTCTTCGGCGCTCCAGGCGTAGTGGGCTCTTTGGACTCTTTCTCGGGTGCTTGAGAGGATTGAGTTGCGGTCTATTCCGAAGATTGGTGAGTTGCTTTTTGGGGTGCTTTCGGTCGGACTGGTTGGCGTGTGGGAGGATGACTTGAGGACAATCTTGATTCGACCAGATGATGCTGGTCCGTTGTTTGTATTGCCAATTACTCCTTTCTGAACCGGTGTGTTGGTGTTTGCAGTGTGTTGTGCTTCGGTGAAGTCGGAGTCGCTCTCTTTGTTGGCTTCGAGAGCAGAATGCCCACCTCCTAGGCCTTCATCTCCGTTTCCCTCCGTCACAATCCTCTCATTGCTCTTCTTCTCAGTGTCTTTGACAACTGACTTCCTCTGTCTCCCACCATCAGTCACCTTTCTAGACCTCTTCTTCCGATCACCTCGCTTCGGACAATAAGCTGTATCCTTCTCAGCCTCTGGGAGAACGACATCATACCCTCCCTCCGAATCTTCTGCAAGAATCTCCGTCGACGATTGCTTCTTGCGACTGCGGTTTTGGCTTGTGGAGCTTCTTCTCGCGGTGGAAGACTTTTTGGTCAGGTAGTGGGCAAGGTTGGTGTCGAGATGGTGACGGAGTTGAGCAGATGGTGCCAGTTCGGAAAGGTCTTGGGGAGTGTTGGTGTTTGGGATGCCTCCGATCATGGCTGTTCGGTATTCAGGTAGTGTCGAAGCAGTTGGGGTCACAAACATGTCGGTATTGGTCTCATCTTCGTCGACGAATGAACCATTCTCGCTGCGCTGGTCGTCGCGCTCGACATCCATCCCCGAAGCCATGTATGCGTCATACGATCCCGAGTGCCAAACAGGGCTGGAAAAGTTCTCAGCTGAGCCTTGATGAGGGCCTTGGGGAGAGCTGTTGGCGTGATGAACTGCAGCTGTCTCCCACTGATGAACCCGTCCGTTCATCACTGTCTGTCCGCCGTTCATCACCGAACGGTGATCCACGTTCGGCATTCCTCGAGCCGCCATACTCGCAGTTGCGCCAACCTCATGGCGAGCACACTCGACAATAATGTCCGCGTATGCTTGGAGGTTACGGGGTCCCAGTTGGACATATGGACCCTGAGGCCAACAAGCCTCTCTGTGAGGAACCCAGTCTCTTCCTTCTTCCTCCAGAGAATGGGCGACGCATCCGGGGACGTATCTGTATGCCCGAGGGTGTCTCCGACAGAATGCGTGATGTAGGAATAGTTCCTGTTCTTGGTATGGCTGGAATCCATAAGGACCTGGAAGGAGGGGTATCGGTGGTAGGGGTTCTGGGATAGGGAAAACGACATCTCTGTTGTTGGTAGTGGGCTGATTAGTCGTGGTTAAGGTAATGGAAGGTTGATTCTTAGGTTGCTCTGGACCAGTTCTGTCAACCTTTTCTGGAGAGATGGTCTTGTCATCGTCATCTTGTGTCGCTTCAGAATCATAATCTTCATTCAAGGCGTTATTCTCGTTAACGTCGTAACTAACTCCTCCTTCCTTACGATGCAAAGGTAAACGCTGACCAACAGAACCGAAAAGGGGCGCATATCTTTCTTGATACCTCAGTGATGAATCATCCGCAGGAACGTTGAGAGCAGGCACAGCAGGTCGAGTCCTCAAGAGGTCAGACTTGGCCCAACCTAGTTCAACAGACTGATGGATGATCTGCTTGTCGATGCCATCCTGGAAAATCTCCCACTCGATCCGCAGAGGTAAAAAATCTTTAAAAAGGTTCAGCGCAAAACAAACGAAACAAACTAACCAAACCATGCATCCCCCTCTCCTGCAAAAACAAAAACACCCCGCTCCTCATCCTCCACAATGATGTTGTCCGTAAGCAGTGCCGGACGGTTAAAGTGTAGAAGGGCCGGGACAGTGATCCTCTTCTCAAGTGCATGCTCAAGCAAAGGCATGTGAGGAATCTTGACAACATACTCCTCCCAGACACGCCACGCATACTCCTCTCTCAGGTAGATCTCGAGAAATTCCTGGATCTGCTGACGAGTTAGGCGCAAGGTAAAGGTGACAACCTTGGCAAAACGGTCCTCATCGTTTAGGATCCGGAGGATGATCCACCTGACACCCCACGACAGATCTTCCTAGATCTGAGGCTGAGACATCTCGGTCGCGAAGACGTCGGTGAAGGTCGGGTGGCCACCGGCGTTGAAGGTATCCCACGCGTTAAAGTCGGCGTCGAGGACTCGGAGGATGTCGTACCACTGGTCGTTGTTCAGCACACCAGAGGTTGGCTCGACAGAAGGCTCTGGCAGGGGCGCAGCGGGGAGATCTTGCGTGGTCGAGGGGAGATCGATAGAGGGAGCAAGGAGATATTGGGCGAGCGAGGGGAGATCGTTCGAACGGGCAGGAAGATCATGTGGAGGAGTAGGGAGATGCAAAGTGGCAAGGAGATTCTGTGAGGGGAGAGCAAGCAGACCTTGCGAGGAGACAGAGGGATCGTCCGGAGGAGTAAGGAAACGTGAGAGATCAAATTGACCCTCCGGGAGAGTAACGGGATCTTGTGGGGGGGCAAGATCCTGCGAGGGCAGAGAAGGGAGATCTTGCACAGGAGTAAATTCCTGTGTAGGAGGGAGAGGAACCTCCGAGATCGCTAGATATTATTAGCGAAGAGGTAAACAAAACAAGATCAGTGATTCACTTACCAGGAAGGGCGGCGGGAAGGGGAATATTGTCGATGTTAAAGTCGTCGAAGAAATTAACACCGGAAGAAAAATCGGTGGTATCGATATTGAGCATATCGATACTGCCAGTGCCGACATCTGGCAGAGGCACTGCCAAGTTGTCAGTGTTGGGCCACAAGCAAACATTGTTAGTGATCCACTTACCAGAGGGAGCAGGAAGAGCACCACCAAAAAGTCCAGCCTGGAAATTTGGCTGGCTTTGAGGAATAAAAACAGCCATTAGGCTGCATTGGTGGTTGGGCTGGTAATATGTTAGCATCAACTAACAGAGTGTTGGGGATTGACTTACAGGAAGGGGGAGGAATCAGAGCACCAGCCCCATGGGGCTGGTTACCCCCCTCAAAAAAGCCATTAACAAATTGCGGCTGGGCTATTAACTCATCAGTCTCAACTCAAAACTCATAAAAAGGCAATTCACTTACGAGGAAGAGAGGGGAGAAACTGGGTTTGGGCGGTCCCAGTGACCGATGGGATGCCAGAAGTCTGGCCCCCATCGGGGAGGTAACCAGCTGGCACTGTTTACCGTTAGCAAGTGTGATAAACCATGGTTTAGGTAGCAACTTACGGGGGAGGAGAGGTTGGGGGGGCAGGGGGGTTTGAATCCCCTGAGGAGGAGCGGGAGCTGTTTTTCTTGTTAGTCTTGGTTTAAACATGAAAGAGACATTGAAGTAAACTTACAGAAAGGGGGGGCGGGAGCGGCAGTCCCCTGAGAGAAGCCGGGAGCTGGTATCTTGTTAGCTTTAATCTTAACACAATGACACATAAGAGTAAACTTACCGAAAGGGAGGGAGGGGGCGGAGGGGGCGGCAGTTCCCTGAGGGAAACCGGGCACTATCAACTCATTAGTCTTCATCTCACCAAAACGAAAAATAGTAAACTTACCGAAAGAAGAAGAGGGCACGGCAGTCCCCTGAGGAACTGCCGGGACGGTCCGGACGGGTCTCCCCGTCCTCTTCCCCTCCTTCTTCCTCTTCGTGACCCGGTCGGAGGAGGGGGAAGCGGGAGCCCTAGCCTTCTTCTTAGGCTTGGCCTCCCGCCTCCGGACGATCTGGAAGGCGCCTAGCATCCCTCCTCGCACTGCCTCGAACCCCAGCGATGCCTGGCTGGCAAGGGTGGGGTTCAGGGGGGTCATTGTTGGGTTCATCTCGACAAAGGAAATTGGTTGGTTGTTCTGTTAGACTTGTTAGTAAAGAGTGTCCAATAGTGATTCAATGATAGTGATGATGGGATGGAGGGAATAGGAAAGAGTAGGAAGGGTGTTGTAACATGAATCAAATAATAATCAAAGTAGAAAAAGAAGACTGAATCAAGTAAGACAATAAAGAAAGCAAAGATATATAACCAAGTAACAAGACAAACAAGTAATATCAAGCAACTTGAAACAAAAACCAAAGCAATAGAAAGGAAATCCAACTTACGAGATAAAAAGAATCAGTGGTTTCGTTTGAAAAAAGTGGTAAGTAATCGATCGAATGTGTGTGTATGAGAGAAGAAAGAAACAAGATCCCAAGAGCAATCATCCATCCTTATATGTCTGAAAACTTGAGCATTGTGATCATCTTTCACTCGGTAGAAAACAAAATCAAGCATTTCACGATGTAAACAATGAGCGTAGAAACCACGGCAACGAGAAAGGAAGTTATCACCGTTGAGGAGGACTTGCATAGCGTTGAGAGTTAAGGCCGAACGTCTCAGACTGTCATTGGTCAATGGCATCTAAGCCATGGTGTTAATCCCTTTAAGGTTGTGGAATCGTGCAGGTTGTGACTCCTCGCCCCGTGAATTGGGAAGAGTTAATTGATCACGTTGCCCCTGTTGTCTGCCTGGGCAATCGACTCGGTTGTCGAGCTGCGGAATTGGATTCTGGGTTTCAATGGCGTCTTTGTCGTCCACGATCTTAGAGAACACACTGGCAAACACATTTAGGAATTGGACGTCAGGGCAGAGGTAGGCTGTGTTTCAAGGCAGCAATGAAACTGAGCATCAGTGTCGTGAAACTGTAACACAATTGATTGAACTATGTCAATTGACTCACCCATGGTGATAGTCACACCCCTTTCAAGGAATCAACAGGATTCATCAGATCTAGAGGTCTTCAAAGAAATTGATTCATCATTGCAATTGTAAGCTACGTCCTTTCATTCTAATTCACTACTCATTAGAATCAATTGGGAGACATCACTGGACTCCAATCTCGTAAGACAACGTCAATTGACTACGCTATCAGATCTAGATACTATCCAGAGACAGCCATTGTCCATTACAAACAAACTGGATACTTCTCTTCTCGTCTAGGCATCACTGTACGCCCATCAGGGCGTGTCATCCAGTCCCAATTCCGTAAAACACTACCAATTGATCCCCCGTGAAATCTCAACCCCTTCTAGAGACTTCCATCGCTGCACGAAACACCCCTCTCCTCATCTAAACATCACTCACAAGTCCATCAGAAAATCTCTTCAAGTCCCAATGCCATCAAGAACTGTAAACAGATCACATTACCATCTCAGCATCATCGATGGCTTTCCATCCTCTTCCTAGACTCGTCTCTCATCCATATTCCTAAAACATCGACTCAACAAAACACAAACATCACCATAACAACCTCATAAACTCAATAGCAAGAAAAAAAAAGAATACATGACTTCGTAGTCCCAATAGACATATCTAAGGTATACAGGGTATCAACAACACACACACCCAATCTCAACTCCTTCCTTTGCGCCATCAATCCCAACCCAACCCAACCAAAAACAAAATTTAAAACCTTGATCACATATCCATAAACGGCACAAATGCATCTCTCCCTTGAAACCGATCGTGATCCAACGCAACAGCAGCATCTCCTTGTTCGGCACTTCCCACCTCATCAATGTGGCGTTTTCCGTGCTGTTGCCCCGCAATCTTTGCCTGCGAAGCAACCTGTGACCGAGCCCTCAGGATATCCTCCCAGCTTTGTAACTTGCGCTTGACGTCCTCGTCAAAACAGCAGCAGAATCTCTGCACAGTGATAAACTGTATCGTCGTGATCATGTCTTTTCCAAAGAGCGCCATTATGTACGCTGCTGCCATGGCGGCTGATCGATCGTTGCCAGTTTCGCATGCGACGAGGACTTTGCCTCGGCGGAATGTAGTTGGCTCGACGACCAGGCTGCCGTTCTTGCTTCTACCCTGTGCCTGGCTGTGGTAGATTGCGAGGAGATGGTCGTTTACCGCGCGGAATGTGTCGGAAAAGGAAGAAATCATGTTATCGTAGCCGTCCATGTCGACGTAGTGAACCACAATGCCCAGAGCCTGTGCAACCTGTTCAATGCTCATGAGCTTCATCCCAGCCATGCGCCCATCCCTCGCAACCAAAACCATGGTAATCCCTTGACTCCTCAGAAACTCTCCATCGCGCGCGGCGCTATTGGGTCCGAGATACAAGAAATTGAGCAACGGCTGAGCCTCCCTCCGCTGCTCGTATGACCAATCCGACGCGCGATCGGTGGGCGCATGGGTGACGTTCTGAGTGATGATGGCAACGTCCCTCGGGGTAAGTTGCTGCGGATCGACGTTCTCGTACGAAGGTAGAAGGCCTGGGATTGAGTCTCCGGAGCCGTGCGCCGTCGGGGGAATGTGGATGAATGGAGGACTAGGAGGTCGAAATGTGTAGGGAGCGGACGGGACCGCCATGTTTGCGATCGAAGGGTGCTGGATCGCGTCCTCCATCTGTGGAGCTTCCCCCGTGTGGAAACTTGAAGGATTTGTTCTTTCTTTGCGCAAAAAAGGGCAGAGGAAGGTGGTACAAAGAATGTCGTGTGATCTGTTCAACTCGAGATGATGTGTGTGTGTGTTGCAGAAAAAGATGAAGTTGGGGAAGAAAAAAAAAAGAGAGAGGTGACGTTGCGCAAAAAGGGAGTGCCCGCGAAGAGTTTAAGTGAGTTACGGGCCGGTGCGCGCATGGGAGCCTGGGCTGCCTGCTGCGCTGCAACAGCTGCAGACAAACAGTTTATTTCAGGCGGGGCTCAGCTGGCCGCTCGCTCAAGGCAGGCGCCCCCACTCGCTGCCGTCTTACAGGGACCGGCTAATGACGTTAGGTAGTGGGGAAAAGCTCAAGAGCCCTATGGCCCTTGTCTTCAAACGGATGGCTTCAGGGGGTTGGTTCATCGAATGGAATGCTTCCATCATCAAAACTCAAAGACAAACGCCAACCCGTCAAGCCACCAGGGGCATCATTACAGTTTGTCCTCTCCTTTGTTTAGTCAAGGCTCTGTATCAAACATACACCTTGTCATCTCCAACCAACAGGGAAGTGGTATAACCAACACAAACACACAAACATGATGAAACGAGTGCAGCCCAAGCGGAAATGAGCTGCCGCATTTTCTCCCTATCGTATCGTATCGTATAGTAGGTTCATTCATATTGTACAGGATAAGATGTTGATACACTCTACAATTACATACATGCATTGTCCAATGTCGTTTGTTCATGTCCACTTCTATGCATTTACTTTTTCGTTCGTCATCCAAACAGTTCCAAGCCAACGCCATGTTTCCCCTCTTCTTTACACAAACATCAGGGAGCTGATGCCGTGGCGGCAACCTCTTCCGATGTCTGATGAGGCTCCCAGTGCTCGTCCTGATCCAGAGGTGGGTCGTCCGTCTCCTGTTCCACGTTCTTGAGCTCGCCCTCTCGGAGTGCCTTGCGAGACTGCTTCTGCGACTCGGCCATGAGACGTCTGGTCTGTCGGATGTTCTGGAGGTCTGACTGTGTAAAGTCTAGCCTCTCCAGTGTGTCCACTAACTTCTCCTCCACGAGCGAACGCACGTGGAAAGCCAGAGCCTGATCGCGGAACATGCCGCTGAAACGGTACGAAAGCCAGACATACTGGTTAATAGCCACATGCAGCGACTCGAGCTTGTGGAGATAATCAATCGGCGTGCCTGGAAAGTTTTTGAGGTCAATGTCCAAGCTCTCAAGGGGGATCTCCTTGATGGACAGCAAATCTCCACGCCCGCTCTGGGAAATGACGGTGGCGAGAGCTCGCAGGACCCCCATCGCGCCCTCGGCGCGTTGCGCCACCGGCAAGTTGCAGAGCGTGAGACGATCGTAGATTGTGAGCGGAATATCCTGGATGGCGTCGGCAATCTCGAGCTTATCTGCTGAGATGCCGAGTCTAAAGTTCTTGCTGACCGACGCGAGCTCTCGGATGCGCATCAGGATGAAGGATAGAGGCGTGTCTTTGGGGAAGTATGTAGAAAAACGTTCGATAGCGGCTGCAGGAGGCATGATAAATGCCGCCTCAATGTCCTCAACCTTGGCCTTGAACGCACGATGCACGTTCTTGAGATCCTGTCGGGCCATTGTCGTGACATAGCCAACCTTTTGTTCCTCTCCGGCCTCAGTGTCCGCTTCCGTAGCTTGACGGGCAGTACGGTATCGTCCAGCTCGTCCGCCAATCTGCTTCAATTCGGGGTGTGTAAGGTGTCGGTTCTGGTTTCCGTCAAACTTGGTGACCGAGTCAAGAATAACTCGTCGAATCTCAAGGTTAAGACCCATGCCGATGGCGTCACTGGCGACAATAAAGTCATAGTCGTTGTTTGGATCGTTGAAGAGAGCTGCTTGCTGAACACGCACTTCGGGGGGTAGTGATCCGTAGATGATGGCGCATCGTCGTCCAGTGTGTTTCTCGATTGTTGTCTTCAGGGCGTGTAAGTTCATGCGGCTAAAGGCCACGATAGCATCACCCTTTTCAAGTCGGTTGTAGTCTTCATCGATGGCCTTAGACATGGTCTCAAGAGGGCTGAGACGTTCATATCGGTGAACGATACACTCATCGCCAATGGATGCGCATATGCTCTGAATGAGCTTGACTGTTCTCTCCTCACCGCAGAGGTGGACCTCTTTCGCCATGACACCCAACAAAGCTGTTGTCCAACCACTGCCACGATCAGGATCGGCAATCATCTGAATCTCGTCGATGACAGCAACGTCGTAGGGCTCGTTGACAGGGATCATCTCAACCGTGCAACTCGTAAAGTAGGTGTCCGTATCAGTTGGTATCCGCACCTCCTCTCCCGTCATGAGCGCACACGGAAGGCCCTTGGCAAGTAGACGCTGGTAGACCTCGTTGGCCAGCAGACGAAGGGGGCCCGCATACACTCCTCGCTTGGAGTTCTCCAACGCCTTCAGAGCTCTGTACGTCTTGCCAGAGTTGGTCGGTCCGACGTGAACGTGAATCGTTCGCTGCATCGTCCTCGTAGCCGGGAACCACTCGTATGGGAACCGAAAGTCCAGAAGTCGCTTGTGGCTCTCCTCCAAGCCCTTGGAGAATCTCTGACGGATAAGAAATGACTGAAACGAGTACTGAAGCTCATTGATAAGACCCTTGACATCCTTCAAAATGAAGGCGTCACGAAGGTTCCAAAACAACGGGTTTCGGTCTCGCTGCGTGATATTCTGCTCAGCCATGGCAAAAGCCTTTTCCAAGACATCCATAAACAGAGCAGCCTGCTTGTCGAGCTCATCCTCCCCGACACCGGCGACAGAGACGTCGGATCCGGAAAACTTCTTCAGGACGCCCTGAAAGCGGTTAAAGACTGTCGATCGGAACATGGAATGGCGACCTGTCCCCTGCTTGTTCGATTCCCACTTCACCCTCGGCTTGTAACCCTTGCCATGGTTTGTCTAAAAAGTGTAAGTCAAGTTCTTCTGCATCATGTGTCAAGTTAAACTCACTTGACTAGGTCGTCCGCCCTTGAACCGTCCTTTGTGAAATGGATCTACAGAAGCAGCCAGTAATGCCTTGAGCTTTCCTTTGCTCATGGAATTTTTCTTGGGAGGCTCAAACTTGGTCTTTGTCGTCGCCTCATCCCAAAGTCTCAGAGTCGTAGAGAGCGACCGTCGTGTTGTTGCTATGTGACATAGTGGAGGCCGCACAACCCCAGGTCGGAGCGGAAATCTCATGACGACGGCCTGACGGATGATCCAAACATGCTCCCTCGAAAGAAGCACTGGAAAATTGCCGGGGGATGCATTCAATTCGTCACTTCAGGCTGATGCGACGAAATTTGCCATCATGAGAAGCCTTTCTCATAAAAATTTCCCAAGAATTCGGATCATTATTTCGCCGTGATCCGGTTCCGGTTCGTCAAGTGGGGCTTCATGCTGATGACGCTCTGATACCTGCCGTAGCTTGGTTTGAGAGCTTCGGAAGTTGTACATTTTGTTATCGCCAGCATCCATCCCTATTTCTCCTTTCAACGCCTTTGATCTTCTGAAACTCTCGCTTCAAGCTCCCAGTTCCTTCGACAGATTGTCTGTGAATACTCTTCATTCTCGTCGCTTGGGCGATCCAGCAAACCCGCGTCCATCATGGCGTCGTCATCCACTCCAGCAACTCCTCTCCTCTAGTTCGTCCCCCTTCTCAACGACAAGTAAACAATTTCAACTAACAGTATCTAGCTCGTGCATCGCGCACAACACCACCATCCTCTCCGAGTGCACCACCTCGGCATCCTCGCAGACGTCTTCCCTAGCCTCCCTCATCCTCCCCAAGATCGAGCACACCAACCCTCAGAAGCTCACCTACACGCACGGCCAGCACCAGATCCACTATGTCGCCGAGGCTCCCTCTGAGCACCCTGACTCCCCCTCTGCGGGAGGCCTGACCTTCCTCGTCATCGCCGACTCGTCGCTCGGCCGTAGGGTGCCGTTCGGCTTCCTCTTCGAGATCCGCAAGCGCTTCTTCCAGCAGTTCCACGAGAGCAGCGACTTTTCCGACATGCCCAACTACGGCGCCGCGTCGTTCAACTCGGAGCTCAAGAACCTCATGGTGGACTACGGTACCACGAGCGGTGGTCGCGACGACGCCATCGGTAACGCGCGCCGCGAGATTGACGACGTGAGGGGCATCATGACAAAGAACATTGAGAGTCTTCTCGAGCGCGGCGAGCGTCTGGATCTGCTGGTGGACAAGACGGATCGTCTCGGTGGCAGCGCGCGAGAGTTCCGAGTGCGCAGCCGGGGTCTTAAGCGCAAGATGTGGTGGAAGAACGTCAAGCTCATGGGTCTGCTTGCTCTGGTGCTATTCCTCATCATCATGGCGATTGTTATTGCGGTCAAGAACGGGTCGAATTAAGGCGCGCGCGCATGACATTTTTCCTGAGCTTTCTGAGCGTTGGGACCGTTCCTTTGTATTTCCTTTGTTAACAACTTGTATTCCTATGGCGAACTAAGGACAAGAACCGAGGCGAAGGGTGTAATTATGCAACAAGGTCTCTTCTTTTTTGAATCAACTGATACCCAATTTGAATCTCGGCTGTCCTGTTCCCTCTTGAATCGTCTCTTTCCAACCTTGGCTGTCGTCTTTCGTACTCCCGTGAACGTATCTATCCAACTCGCCTCGTATTTCACGTGCTACCTCTTCCACCCATATCTCACCCTCAAAATGATTCTCCATCCAGAAAATAGTCGGAAAACTTCCAAACTTGGTCGCATGAATGATGCGCCGGGTATCATTGCATATCGCATCGCTCATCGAATAAACTCGTCGCTCAATCGTGCTCCATGTCATCGAATGCAAATCATCTCGGCGTCCTTTCCGAAGTCTTCTCACAACTTTGGTTTCCTCCTCTCGCTCTCCTGGTAAACATATCCCAACGTAACAGGACTCTCCATCATCGTACCCGAAGGAAAAGATACAGGCGCCCGACGGAGCCGATCGGTGAAGAAAGCTGGGTGCAGAGATGATGCGCAGGGCATGCTGTTGAGTCTTGGTGCTGAGTGAGGGTGCTGTTGGGTCGCTATAGCGGATGGTGGAGGACAAGAGGTGCCCATGATTGGAAATATGGGTTTTTATCGGAGACGTTAAAAGGGCGATTGAGAAGAAAGAGTTATTCACATTCTCTAATGATATTGATTATTCTGATAGTGTTTACAATAGAAAAAAAGAGGAAGAGATTCCATCGAGGTACAAGCCCCCCCAACTCTTTAACGCTGCATATCCCCCATTCTCCACGTGCCTCGGCGTGCTCGGTCGACACTCCGATCTCTCTCTCTCTCTGTCGCTGTCGAATTCCCGTTCCCACTTTCTGATGATGACATTTTTTTTCTCTCGCTCCCCTTTCCCCGCATGACTCGGCCCCGTCTTTAAGGCACGGCCTTGCTGGTTGACTTGCTCTTTCGGGAGTTAATGCAAGCGGTGCCGACATGGATGTTGTTATCAGGTAGGCATTATTTGCATAATGTTGTGTTGGGATTGCACAAGTTGAGGGCGGTCAGGACCTCGGACAAGTTCATACCGAGATTCCACTCCGACATTGATAACTACTTGATTCAGTAGTAACGGCAGTTCAAAGGTCCATTATGACAAGGGCTCATGCTGGGCAATCATTCTCTTCATATACATAGGCAGATGCTCAAGAGTTACTACCTCCCAACTCGTATCACCAGATCAAGAGCCAGACACAAGCCCTCCAAGACTTTTGACCAAAGAACACACACTACACACCAGAATCCTCCAAATAATAATTGTCCATAATTCATACCCATATGCCTATTTCTAAGAATGCGCGCGCTCATCCAGTACCCAAACACAACTCCATCTGCTTTCCTCCCAAACGCCATGCCAGTCACCCATGTACTGCTAGATCCCCAGCAATAAAATATACAACCGCAAGAAAACAAAGGAAAAACGCCCCAATCAACGACGCCACTGATCCGCAGGACTCTCCCGCTCCTCTGCAGGCGGTGTAAACCTTGGCCTATGATGGTCCTCCCGCGCACGAGGAGCTGCATCCTCCTGTTGGACCTTTTGCTCTTCATCGCCATCTTCAAGGCTAGCCGGATTAAAGATCTTATCCACATTGCCATCCTTCTCAATTCGCTGCATCAAGTCCTGGTCTCCCGCAAAGTAGACACGTCGGATCGCCTGGACCACGAGATCCATGACAATGAGTGCCACCAGCTGCAGCAAGACAGATGTCCACCACGCAAGGGTGTGCCCAAAGTTGTCGATAAAGGCATTTCGAACGATGTAGGGACCAATGTGTTCAGAATACAACGCCGAGTTGATCAGCATCCAGAAGAACCATCCAGCCACAGAGATAATGCATCCACCGAACGTGATGATCGTCTTGGTGTGCACTTCAAGGATCCTAATAATTGTCAGCATGTCTTATCGCCAAAGTTAATACAGTACTCACAGGAGCTTAATGTTGATAAACACCACAGCAACGGTAAACCCAACCATGCCCATAGCAAAGAGACTCGTGTCCTCGTCAAACAGTGTCTTGTCATACTCGCAAAACGTAAAGTACCAGATGACGAAGCTCCCCGCAACACCCTGCACCATCCATCCGAAGTATTGCGTGAATTTGAATCCGAGGTTCTTCTGGCCAAACGTGTACAGCTCCGGTACCTTCATCAACGTCTCCGCCTTGAGGTCCTTCTCAAAGATACCGAGCAGGATAACCGGCAGTGACGTGAAGGCGGCGTTGAAGACAGTCAAACTCCATGATTCGTAGAGTGATGTACCCGTGTATCCGTTGAAGCGCTGGAAGTGAGCCTGGACGAGGAAGAAGAGAATCTCCTTCCAGAACGTGCCAAGAACATACTTGCCTGTCCTCATGTAGTTCCAACGGCCATGAACAAAGAGTAGCTTCTGGAGGAATCTGAACTGGGCAATCGAAAAGTCCGAGATACGAGCAGCCTGGAGACCCTCGCGGCCAGAGATACCGATGCCTACATGGGAGGCCTGGATCATACCAATATCGTTCGCTCCGTCTCCGATAGCCAAGGTCATGCACTTGGGAACATATCTCCGGATAGAACGGACCAAGTTGGTCTTTTGCGAGGGAGAAGCCCGGCAGCAGATGACAGAGTCGACACGAACGACGAGGTCGTAGAAGAGAAGAGAGAGATCGTCGTCGTCGTCAATCTTGGCAAGTGTCTGACCATCGACAACAACGACCGTGTGAGGAGCCATACCGCGAGAAACATCGTTGAGGGTCACCGTGATGGTGTCCTTCAAGTCGCCAACAGTCGCATCCAGGACATAAACTTCCGACCAAGGCTTACAAACGCGGGCAGATTGTCCAATGTTGATAGCCGTCTCACGCTTGTCGCCAGTAAGCATCCACACCTTGATGTTTGCCCGACGCAGCTTGTCAATCGTATCCGGAACTCCATCCTGTAGCTTGTCCTCGATGGCTGTAGCTCCGGCCAGCTCAAACTTCTGCTCAATGAGATCTCCAGCAGCTTCGATACGCTCCTGGCGATCCACAAGACTCGTTTCAGCCTCCCTATACTGCGCCTTCCACTGTCGGTACGAGTCGTCGTCGATGTAGCGGAATGCGTACAGTAGAGTTCGTAGACCTTCGCTGGCGAAATCGTCAATGTGTTGGAAGCACTTCTCGAACACGGCGCCTTCGCTTGCTGCCACTGATTCATCAATCCTACGATCAACCTCATCAAACGACGGCGCTCGGCCCAGACTCTGCCTCGGACTCATCTCCAGTGATTCCCGAGGCGAGGCCATGTGCTGCTGCGAGTAGTGCTTATTAAAGTCGGTCGACCGTCTACCCAAGCTCAGTCTGAGGCCATCTCGGTTGGAAGACTCGCCCCGTGCGAAACCGAAACTGTTGCGAGGGCTACCGTAAGGACTCGAGGCCTGGGTGCTCATGCGTCGCAGGGCCCTATCCTGCTCCGAGACCTTGCGCACACTCGCTCGACGGCCAATATCCTTCATCTTTTGCTCAGCAAGGTGGTTCAACCTCAAACGCTGCATGATGACGTTGTCGGCGCCCTTGCAAAAGACACAGATGCGGCCATCAGGCATACGGATGATGATGGACATCCTCTTCCGCTTGCTGCTGAACTCAATCACATCCAGGACTTCGTAGGTCTCTGTCTGAAGATTACCGTCCGCGTCTCGGAACTCGAGCTTGATGGCTTGCGCAGGCCGGTCAATGACCAGGAATCCCAAGTCCTTGGCAGCCTCCACAAGCGCCAACTCATCAGGAGAAGCGGCTTGGTACGCAATATCGCCGTCGTCCGTCTTCTCCGGGAGACAAGTATGGCAAAGGGCAATACACATCAAAAAGTGCTTGGCCTTTCGTGAAAAGGTCGAGTTGGGCTTCCTCTGGATGTAGTTGAGCAGGTCCTCCGTCTTCATGTCGGTGTCATCAGCGATGTGAACAGAGGATCTCCAGTGGCTGGCTGATCTAGTTGAAAGGGTCCGAGAGGGCTGCGGCCTTTGGAATCCGTTTCCTGCGGCGTCGTCATCGTACTCGCCATCGAAACCATTCATCTTTGACTGGCCTCGCATCTTAGACTTGCCCTTCTTCGGTCGATCCAACTCTGCAAGCTTCTTGCGCATCGCTTCCTCTTCTCGCTGAATGTCCATGTCATGAAGACAAGCTACACCTGCCACAGACATTTTGCGGAAACGCATAATGTTCTCCGTCAGAGTTCCCGTTTTATCCGAAAAGACATAGCTGACCTGTCCCAGGTTCTCGAGGATCGTGGTTGTGTTGGCAACCATGGGTGTGTCGGTGGCCGGGTCATACATCTCGGCGTCCTGAAGCAGCAAAAGCTGTCCCAGTTTGATAATTTCAAGACTGATGTAGAGAGACAAAGGGATCAGCGTGTTGAACATGATCAAGAAACCAAAAAAGATCTCCTTGAAGGGGACACTAGCATTGTAAACGCCAGCTCGCTTGATGTAAAAGGCGATATCCTCAGTCCTGTCCTGCCACAGGTAGTAGCCGATTGTCAAACCCATAGTAAGCATGAGGACAATAAAGATCTGCACCAGAATCATCTTATTGATGACAGACTGCATTGCGGGCTTCTTGGCTTTGACGTTCTTGTTGGCGTTCATACGAATCTTGCACTCCTCGCCGGTGTTGACAACAATACCGATGGCCTCGACGGTGTTCCGGAGGGTAGATCCACGGAAGACAATGTTGCTGTGCGATGTAGGAAGGGTCTCGCCGTCAATGGTAACCCGGCCCTCGTAGGTATAGAGGTCCAGGTTTGGGTTCTCAGAAACCACAGTAGCCTGAGTTGAGCGCAGTCCCTCCATCGTGCTGCAACGCTCGGCCAGCAAGGAACAAGCCTGCTTGCTCTTGAGGTTGGTCTCACCATCAAGAGCCATGGTGTCAATGTAGGCAATGCCATTGGGGCCTGTGGCGTGCAAAAGAATGATATCACCGGGCACAGGGTCGTCTCGGCGGAGGCGGATAACATCGCCGACACGAACATTCTGCCACTGAACCGCCGTCCACTCGCCGTCGTTACTGGTCTTTGCTGTGCTGACCGTACCAGTCTCGATGTCTTCAAGCATGTGCTCCTCGCCGTTTTCAGGTTGCCTTTCCTTCTTTCTTCTCCTCATCTTTTCGGTATGCCTGACACGACTCTTTTCATCAACACGGTCGCCCAGAATCCAAGCCTCGCTGCGATTCTCAACACGATCAAGGATGTATCGCCTGTAGTCGTCGTAGCCTTCCTTAAGCATACTGAATGCGACAAACACGCCAAGAGGAGCGATCGTGGTCCAGCGACCGACAGTACTAAGACCAGGAATCATCTGAATAGTACCAACAACCAAGAAGTAAAAAGTTTCCGAGCTTGCTGAACTGAAAGATGAGCTGCTTCGGGACAAAATCATAGACAGTATAGCGACTGGAGCGGATAAAGTTGCTGACATAAGGTTTCCCGGAGCGCTCGTCGGTAAGCCCTTCTGGCTTCCGGTGATCGGGATTGAGAGGGATATGACGGCCATCTGGTAGAGGCTCAAGAGGTTTTTGACGGAGTATCGTCTCGAGAATGACCTTTTGGTGGAATTCGCCGAGTTGCTTGCGCGCGCGATCCTTCCAGGTGGGCTTTGCCTTGGGTCCCAACTTCCTCTGGCGCCTCTCGTGGAGGTACTTTTTGATATCATCTCGAACCGACGACTTGGCATTGGTCGTCTCGTTAAAGTTCAAGCTGGCCTTGTCGGCGGGCGAGGTAAGAGACTTGTCAGTCCGGTCCATCGAGTACTGCGGAACACGCGGGATGTCGCTGGACAGCTCAGTTCTAGATGGAATCGGCTGCAACTCGTAAGGGTCGCCGTTCCTCGCTCGCGGACCTTCGTTATCAGGACGGTGGGAGCCAGACCTCACGTAGGAATCGGTAGAGGTGCGCTGAGATGGGTCATTGTTGGGATCGGTTTGGGAGCGGCGCGAGTTTCGAGGTCGGGAGAAATTTGTCGAGGTTCGAGGATAGCGTTCCTCGAGGGCGGCGAGATCGCGAGCTGCCTCATCGCTAGGGTCGTCAGGGTCGTTTCGCGAATGAGACAGCCGCCGCCCAGGGTCGTTTCTGCGGCTGGGAGCCATATTAAGGCCGCTAAATCAGCGGCATCTGGAATGAAGGTGGATGCGGAGGATGAGGTCGTGGACGCGCCGGATCTGAGGGAAGGTTGTCAGATGAGCTCACAACTACTAGCCGAGTACCATTCGAAGCAGGCAAAGGCTGGAAAGAGGTCAAAGGGAGAGTGAAAGGACCGTGACGAAATGTCAAGTCGAGGTTGGGATACGGACCCAGAGGGAGGTTGACAGCCCGATCGTACAAAGCGGAGGACGGGACGTACGCACCACGAGCTTTAGATTAGCAAGTACGGGGATGACAAGCTCAATGGTCAGTGCAATCCATGCGCCGACTCGATACGGATGGCTCCCTCGTAATTTCACCTCCACCTTGACACTTTAAGCATTAATTGAGATATTGATTGATTGATTGACTGACCCAAGCATACGGGTTTGAGCTGTTCAAAACTACTTCGAGACATTCTCTCTTTTTTTTGCCCCCTTCGTTTCCCCTCAGAGCCTGCTTTGCTAGAGCGAGGCGCAGCAGAGACAACCCGTCATCCAACAACGCATCCATCGGGCTCCCGGGGGCTTATTGACAGCCGCTAGACATGCCTGCGTCATGCCCCGACATCACACAGAGACCACTCTATTGGCGGTGATGGGTCTTGATGGTCGCTAAATTACACCTTATTTTCTCGCTACCCAAAAATAAGCTCTGGCCCAGTTTCAACTTGATAGAGTCTACACGACGTGAATAAGATGAGACTCGAGGAGGAAGACAATAACAACACAAAGAAGCTTGACAGACTCGTCTCGATGATAGGATTAGCGTCCCCCGTCTTCACAATAGCCCATTGTCACCCAAACAATCTCTCGCAGCCTCAATTGTCAACGCTGACCAACACTATTGCACATCTCTCACACGTGCAACCCCAAGGCTTGTCTGCGCCTCGAAATCCACGCAATCCCTCTGCCAGCCACCTCACTCGAATCCTCCTCTTGTTCCCCCCCTTTCTCTGTCCCAGGCCCAAAAAAGAAAAATTAAAGCCAAGCCCGTAAAAACAGTTCCCAGTCAACGGGGGGGCTCCATCCATACATCCTCCGTAATCCGTTCCTAGATGCCCAGCCCTCGGCGACACGCCGCGCTCCACCAGCCCGGCCTCTGACACGGCCCGCGGGGCCCGAAAACACTCGAGCCGTGTCCTACCATTCATTTGTGTGTCATCGCCAATCGATCGAGCTCGTGTCGATCCTGAAACCGGAAATGGGAATGAGTTGTCACGGTTTCTTCTTTCTGAAACTCATAACCTGATGCATTGGAACATGGTCAGCCATAGAGGCTCAGCTATAGATATAGATGCTCAGCTCTTCACTTTGGACCGTGCTACCCACATCGAAATAGCCCAGACACATCACCCAGCTTCCATTTCTTACCTAGCAAGCTCAGCCGCTTCCACATAAACCATGCGTTTCTGCTCCGTACCTACCGAAACTAATATCCGCGTAACTACGCACTACGCACTACGCAAACCCACGGCCCAGTCCACTCAGAACACTGTACGCCCGTTGTCTGCCGATCGCGCCATCACTTAAGGCTGCGCCTCGTAGCATTTGACGTCGTCCTTCTCTTAAATAGGCGCGATATCAGTTCCGAGCAATCCGACGGTGTAAGTTCTCCCGAAGTGACGGTGAACGCAGTCAACAGCTCAGAGCAACGCCACGACAACGTCGTCACCACCTCAGTCGGCACAAGACATCACAGCGAGCAGAAGAAGCACCAAGTGAACATAAAACCCATTTTTAATAACCAACTAGTTCCACCCTCGACCAAGTCCATACCTTCGTGTCCAACTGTAGGCTTCTCCGCAACGGCACGTCTCACAGACGTCCATCGCGGACAGCAATCCAGCTGCTCATGAACCTCCACTGGGTACTCGCAGTGTACCTTCAGACAGTAAAAAAAAGCCAAGTCCCCCATTAAGTACGACCCAAGGACCCTAGCCAAGCCTCCTGGGCTTTCTCCCCAATATCCGACATGACGCAGTGAAAAGAGTAACCAAGAAACGGATTAAAACATCGTAGTCCCCTATTTTCTCCAGTAACAATGTGTGCGTATAGATTAGGTCCAAGATGGTGACGTGCGGTGGTCAGGCAACGCCCCTCTAGGTTGATGAAGGCCGAGCGCCATAACAAAAAGAGGACTTCTCGCCGAAAAAAAAGTGTTGAACAAGACCACCCAGGAAATAAACAAATCGCGGTAGAAGATTCAATTCGAAAGTATCGACGCGGTTAAAAAAAAAAAAAGACGGAAAATGTACGATCGCTGTGGTGTGCCCGACATACATGACCGATGTCCAAGAAATGTATCGTCATGCAAGTTCATCATGGCCGTGTTTTGGGGGAGGAGAATAGAACCAGACTTGATACACAGTCGGTATTAGACCTGGTAATGGTTTGAGGGGGAGAGGATAGTTGTTTAACGAGGAAAGCCGCCCCGAAAATGGGCGTAAAAACGAGAAAAAGGAGATCCCAATGGTATAAGTTGCCGCAAACGCCCTGATATGAGACACACAAAAAGAAACACATCGTTGACCCAAGCATCACAATACCTCCAATTCACTGAGGAACTTGGGACATTGGCTCAGGGGACAGGCTTGCAGGGTCCACGGCATCGAACTGGACAAGTTGGTCCATATCCAGCTCAGCCTGCTGGTGCTGCCCGAACCCAGGCGATGCGGTGTGCATCGGCAGGTTGATGGTGTGCTTGGAATACATCTCGTTGAGGCTCGTGCCATCCTCGGAAACAGCGCACGATCCGTCATTGACGTTGTAGAGATCAGCGGAACCGGGGCGGCCCATCATAGTCATAGGCGGTGACTGTTCAACAATGGACGGCTCGCCGGGGCTGTTAAAGGGGAGAGGCGAAACAGATGTCGGAACGCCTGTGTCAGGGTTGACCATGGGCGAAAGGAATCCGTTGCTGTAAGGTGTGTTGTAGCTCGACTGAGGCATGCCGTTGGGATCCGGACCAGGTGGGAAGAAGCCTGGGCTGGGAGGGAACTCAGCGGGGGACGCAGTGGTGGCCGACATGGGGTACTGTCGCATGTCCAAACCAAAGCCAGCCTGTGTATCGATACGCAGGTTAGGAGCCATGTTGGTGGTGGGAGGCTGAGGAATAGGGGCGAAGATGTTGGGGTTGTGCTGAGGAGGAGCCATCTCGCCGGGAGGCTGGATGTAGAATGAGGGCATCGGCTGGTTCTGGAACATGGCGAAATCGACGGGGCCGGGGACGGATCGACTACGCTGGCGCTTGTGTCCAGGACCAGGACGCATACCCGAGTGCATCTGGTGGATTCCCCATTGCTCCTGGAACATTCCCACGTGCGGTTGAAAGGTGGGCTGCGACGAGGGACGGGCAGTCGGCGAGACAGGGGCCGAGACGGACAGCGCATGGGGGTCGCCAAAGGGATGAGGGTTGTGGCGGTTCATGAAGGACTCAAGAGAAACAAGCTTGGCAAGCTGGCCGCTGAGAACCTTGGGGTTACCGCCGAGGTGGTGAACCAGGCACTGAGTGGCCTGGAGGTCTTCAGTGAAGTCGCCGCACTGGAAGAAGCCGTTGGTGGTGGGCGAAGAATCCATGAAGAAGTTCGGGGGCCTGTTCAACTCAATGACAATCCCGCCGAGCTTGGTAGGATCTCCCTCGCTGTTCTCGAGGAAGATGTTCTTGATGTGTGAGAAGGGATACTCGATCTTGTACCCAGCCTGCTCGTTGTTGATGTAGTAGGTCATGGTGCACTTGTCAGGAGAGTAGAAGATGATGAGATCCATCGTGTTCTGTCCCACACGAGTCCACTTTCCGATGCTGAGAGACCGGCAAGTAAGATGGTGGATCACTGCGTACGAGTCAGCAATCAACCCTTTGCAGATTACACTCTTATTCGCAACTTACAAACTTTGCCCTGGCCGCCTTGGTCGCCGCCGAGGAGCATGTTGCCGTGGCCAAAAGGCACGAGTCCAGTTCGTCCGAGGTAGCTTCCACCAAGTCCCTTGCCAGACTCCATGGCCTGCATAGCGAGGTAGGCTCGCATGGACTCGGGGATCGAGTCAATGTCCTCGCCCGTCTCCAGACTCTTCTTGGCCAACAGCTTGATCTTGGCTCGCCTGTCTCGCTGTCAGCAGGGCTGTAAACAGGTCAATGCAACATCCACTCATACCTGTTCTGGAACCAGATCTGAACAGACCTCTCGGTCATGTTAATCTCCTCAGCAATCCTCTCACGAACAGTAGCGGTAGGTGTAGGGTTCTTGTTGAACTCCATCTCCAAAGTTGTCAGCTGGTCCTGAGTGGCGCGCTGTCGCTTCTGGTTCTTCTGCTGTTGAGTTAGGGTGCTCTTGCGGGGAGGCCGTCTTGACTGAGAACTGCCATTTGCTGAGGGAGAGGGAGTCTCCTTCTTGATGCCGGCAGAGAGGGGAGTCGGTATGGAGGTGGAGGTGGTGGAGTTGGGGGTAGAAACACCAGGGGCAGGAGTGGACAAAGCCACGGGTTGGTCAACCTCGGTGGCCATTGTTGTTAAAAAATGATCGCTTTAGGCAATCCCCTCTTGTTGGAATAATAAAATGAGTTCAAACGAATGTCGAAACTGGTGAGTGTCGAGTCGGAGAAATTGCAACCGGATGTCGTCGAGGGTGTCAAGTTGCGACGAGTATTATCGGAGGTGAATGAGACAGCGACGGGGCCGAGTAGTCGACAATGATCGGTTCAAGGAACGTAGAGAATGACGGTAGATTTGATGGTAAGTAATGAGTGTGGTCCCAATTCCATATATCTGGAAGGGGAGGCTGTATAAAGATACAGTATCGTATAAGGCGGATTGGCCGGTGGTCTCGAACGTTGGCGACGTTGGAATAAAAACGTTTTGCGCGAAGAGGATCGAGATGTTAGAGTCAAAGCCCAAGGAAAGGAACGGTCCCGGAAAGAGTGACGGGTACCGAGTTGGCTAAAGATGGAATAATTCAAGAGAGTGACTTAAAGGAAAGAAAAGAATGAACAAAAAGGGCGAGGGCGAAAGAAGGGGAAGAAGCGGTCACAAGGAGCGACTGGCGATGCAAGATGGAAAAAGAGAAACGGGGGGCGATGGGGATGGGGATGGGGGGAAGGCCTTCAAAGGAAGGAAGGACAAGAGCCGTCAGGAGCCAGGCCCTGCCAGAGAGGGGAGAGGAGGGCGCGGGCAGTTGGGTCGGGTACCTGGACAGAGGTACCTGGCTGTGGCGGTGGAAGAGGTACCTCGCGACGTGGGCGTGGGGAGACGGGAAGGGGACCACACACCAAAAAGAGGGCCAGAAACTGGCAAAAAGAAAAAGAGACGGGACCTCCCCCAGAACGCCTCCGTAGGTACCTTGGGCCGTTGTTCCGCACTGCGTCTGACGCCAGGAACAGGCAAGGCACAGGAACAGAGTTGCGGGTACCTGAGAGGCGGCTTGACAGAGTTACTTGGCCCCAGGTACCTCTGTCGCCCGACTGGACGCGATGCACCTCAGTGGAGGGCAGACAACAACTTAACGCGCCAGAATGGGCAGCGGCCGTTGCAAAGCACAGCGCCGCTGAGCAGAAAAGGTCGCGGACTAGGGACTAGGGGGGTGGTGCAGTGCATTGCAGCCCTGAAGTCGACGTAGCCGGCGCCGGCTTGAGCCATTCACAACTCCGCGTTGGCCCCCCCTGGTCCCGCTGCCCCCAAAGTTGGACTGTTCGGAGTGAGCTGGAACACACTTTCAACTCTCTCTCACACGTATCAACGCCCCAGAGCACGTTACGCCCGACGCCAACCTGACTCTTAGCCCAGCACAAGCACTTGGGGCTAACACCATCACTTCGACCGTCGACGGAGCTCCAGACCTTCCGCAGTTGGGCAATGGATCTGTTGCTTGACCTGACCTCCTTTTCAGCCCTGTCTCTGGAATAGAGTTATTCAGGAGACTTCTAATTCGCTGCTGACCCTAACCGATAGACAAAGTTGTCGTCGTCCAGAATCAGGAATTTTTGTCTCGTGTCTCGCCCTCTGCACCTCGAGCTAGCCTGGTCACATCAGCACTTCATCTGAAGAGCCTTTTCACCACTGAGCAGGCCCCTTCCTTGTGCAAGACGCGACTGTGTTGCACGCAGCCCGCACGACGTGCACGAGGGAGGGGCCAGGCTAGCGAGTGGAAGGCCATAGCGGGCCAGCTGCGCAAAGACTCGCTGAGGAGAGCCACTGACGAGCGACTGACGAGAGCCACTAGGCGCGCATGCAGCTCCACCATGGGAGGGCGTCCACACCCACTCGACCCGTCCATGCTTGGAGCCCACATCCGACACCACCACAAACATCCCAGCTCCCCAACGCGCCGAACAAAGACATCCATCCGTCCATCCATTCAGGCGGTCACGGCCGATTCGATTCCTATTCGTATCTGCCGTCTCATGCCCTAAACTGCTTCGGACTTCGGACCGTCACTTGGGGGCATCTTAGCCTCAGGATATGTCGATTCGTTGCCGCCTTTGGCCTGGGTGGCATCCAAGCATTGTTGAAAGAGTGGCCACAGACTGACCGCTGACCACAGTTGGTCGATGTCTTGGAGAGGGTCCCGAAGGATGGGCGCTGCGAGGTGCAACAAACCAAACTCGAGCGTTGAGCTGAGGAGAGCATGCATACGTTCAAGCCAACAGAAACCCCAGCATCCATCCTGGAGGCCATCCAGGGGCCCACGCGAGACTGCCGTCGGGGAGGAGAAAGGCTTCGACCGTGCTCTGTGTCTGTTGTCTGTGCCTGTGCCTAGTTGATCTGTGCTCTGTGCTTCCATGTCCCTTGGCCGTGTTCCCGCCGTGCTGGGGACGCTTGCTGGTGTCTTGTCGCAAGTCAGCCTCTGTCTACTCCGTTTTCCTCCCTTCTCCCTGAACTCAACTATCCGTTGTTCGAGATTCCGTCGCAAAACGTTCCACAAAGCGGCTATCGGCTGTGGGCCTCATCCTCATCCTCTGTGCATCGCCAGCGTGAGTCTGACGTTATGGACTTGCTTGGCGTTCTTGTTCCAAACGTCAGGACCGGGGGGTTTGTCATGCAACAGGAATCATTGTGCGAGTCGCAGACCCGGCCGGCAAGGGCTGACTGACCCTGCTGTCGACTCAGAGAGAGAGCCAAGCCCCAAGGCGCAAGCTCGCGGCGAGAAAAGACGGAACGTCTGGACGGACGGCAGCACGGGAGTGGGGAGGAAGAGCGAGAGTTTGGGGTGGAGTCGGGTCCGGGTGGTATCGTCGCACGGTACCTGCGTCAGGGGGAAGGCCTGATGCATCGTGCCCCAGACAGTCTACTGCAAGGTACGCGCCGGGAGCACAGTGCGGCCCAGTCTTATGCGTGCTGAGCACACCAAGCAATTGGCCCCCAAACATGAGCTCCGAGAGGATGTTGATGCTCTGAAATCTCTTCTTTCATTGGCCACCTCCGTGCTGACCATCCCCAAGACCAGTGCGATTTTACAGTCTCCAATCTGTGACACACACTGTACGGACCACTGCCTGCCAAAATAGGAAACCACGAAACCGTTCGCTCTTGCCCTATCTCGAACCGTTTCTCCAAAGGGGAGGCATAAACGCACCACATCCACGGAGCTCGCTAAATTCATCCTTGGACTCTCCATCCGATCCGCCAGCTCCGTTTCTCCTCCGTCACAGGGAGTGCGACGCGAAGCCCGTCATGTCTTGATCTTGAACGACTTCGCTTGCGTCAAGCTTCTGGTCCTCGGTGCCTGTGCGCTGACCCCCGCCGAGACATACATCGTCACTATCAAGCGTCTTTTAAACTGCGGCACTTCTCACATTGTCACCCGACCCAGGTTCGTCCGGTAGCCCATAATCAAGATCTGACAGAACCTCAGTCGACAGACAAGTGACAGCCCGGCAGTGGCGAGACGGTTGCTTGGCTGTCCCGCTTGAGAAGCACGAGATATCCGCTACTGTATCCGACATGTATCCGACGGGAAAGTGTGCGTGCTGATCCCAAAGAGCAGGCCCGCAAAACGCGACAGAGTCTGTCGGAGCAACCCTTGCGCTCCCCGTTTATCCAACATGTGCTGTGGACGGAGCCGCGGGGGTGCGTTGCTTCAACCTCGATACACAAGTCCCTTCTTGAGAGCCGCGACATCGCTACGCGGCACTTGCTGCTGAAGAATCTTGGCTTCCTTTAGCTTTTCTGCTGTCAGCAGCCCGTTGAGAAACCCATGACCATGGACTACGACATAGGACAGGTGAATGCCCTTGGTGAGACAACACATACTGCCCTTCTCGTCCACATCCTTCTCCAGAGTGCCACACATTGGTCAGGTTCTGAATGGATGGTGGTGCCTACCGTTCTGCCGTGCCGTATGGGGACTACTCCATGAGGTGGCTGACACATACCCCCAGCAGGCAGGCTCCCACCAACAACTGAGATATCCCACAAAAAGTTTCGACGGAAGGGAGAAACATGCCGTACGACCCTCGGTTATCATGCTATCACTCATGTTGAACCAACAGCTGCTTCGCATTCAACTGCTTGACCAGGGACGCCATAAGCGACTCACCATGTTACTCGTCACTCCTAGTCAGCCTCGCGAGCCTTGTGGTTACTCTTGACTCATGGGCCCAGCAAGTACCGGTAGCCGCGCAGTCCACGCATCATGACGTTGCAGACCCCAAGTGTCTCTGACAACCCTCCGAAGCCTGACCGAACGGATGGGATCCGAATTAGGAATAGGGGGCTGCCAAGCCCTCGACACGGGGACCTTGACAAGAAGCGCGTCTGCTACTAGCTAACATAGTACGGATACACTAGAAACTTTGTTGTACAAGCTTCAGGCTGCAAGAATGAGCCTGTCCGGAGTATCAACACAGGGGCTGTGCATCCGTCGCGGACTTTTTTCGCTCACGACAATCGCAGAGTCTTCGACCCGAGCCAGAGACCAGCCGAAGGATCATGCCACGGGTCGTGGCGCCTCTTGCAAAGCTGCACACTCACGAGCCGCCGTCCGAGGTGTGCACCAGAACCCTGTTCCTGCAGTAGTCTCGCACCCCATCGTCATGCGGCGGGCCACTCGGCCGGCCCAGGCTTACTGTGCGTAGCCTCTCGATGTCCCCCTTTTTCACTGTGGTCTTTCTGCAGGATCTTTCAGGATGAGTTGCGATCGGCATGGATTCTACCCTGGGAGGAGAACAAAGCACAAGCCTGGAGCTTCTCTTCGGACCTTTGACATTAGCTCCAAAAGTCGGTCACGACTTGGGGATTCTAGCGTTTGCTGACTGGTGTGGGCGTGACTATTTCGCCGGGTTATCTATTGATTCAGAGACTTGGCGCGAGAGAAGGAGTCGAGGGAATGGCTTCAGTTTTAACAGTCACTATTTGTGGCCAGCCACGAACGGTCGCGATAGCGGGCTAGCCAGCTGAGCTGGACAAACGGAAGCCGTTTGTTCACCATCAACGCCTCAACGTTTGTGGCTGCTTCCAGTGAGTCTCGACAGGACCAAAAGCTGAAAGAGTTTATTTGGGGAACATAGATCCCCACGGTTCACACCAAGCTTCTCATTGGCGCTCGGAGCTCTTCACAGTATTGGAGGTCAGCGTCACCGGCTCCGAGTCCTGAGACTTTCTATCCAGTCGAATCCACTTGGTGCTTCACCCAGCGTTGGACAAGCGGTTCCGCCGGGGGAAGAAAACATCAGACATCTCGCACACACAATCATGATGAGAGTTTTCTTTCTCCCGTTTGCCGGGTCGGGGCCGCTACCCCTGACCTAGACCCTTGCTATGGCTTCGAACCCTTGTACCTTGCAAGATCAGCATCATCAAGAAGCCAACCAAGACGGACTCGCGTCTCCGCCAGAAGGCCACATGCCATCAGATCCACATCGTGTTGCGGTTTTACCTCGCCCAAACGAGTTTAGGTGTACGATCGCCCCGTCAGATGCCGGTTCCTTTTTTCTTTTTCGCTGCTTCGTGGTCTCTCGTCCGGAAGGATCGTACGAAGAAGGTGATTGTGCGAGGTGGTCGGCGCACAGGGGCGACAAGAAGGATCCCGTATCGCATCCGCTGGGAAACGGTTTGACTGCAGCCGGGCATGGATGCCCCGCGAACTGACTCAGCTTCCCGCCTTGCATAGGTTCAGAGCGAAGCGGAAGAGATCGGGGGATCTTTGGAGCATGAGCGTGACCCCTTTTTTGTCACGTTGTGCGACATGCATTCGAGCACGCTGTGGCTGCGGTGGACGCAACCTCTGAGCAGCGCATCAACAATCTTCAAGGAAACAATTTCTTTGTCTGCTTTGACCTGGTGGAAAGGAGAGAAAGCATATGTGCTTGGAGGCGCAAATAAGAAAATATTGCGAATACTATCGACCGCGTCAATGGGGCTGGCTAAGGCACGGGCGAGGCACGAGCAAGGAGCAGAAGGGGCTCCAGGTACCTCCGTACAGTTCGAGAAACCCTACTGTCGATCGAGTCTGGCCCAGCCAGGCTGCGAGTAGGGCTTGCAGGCATCCCGTTGCCGTTGTTCTTCTTCACCAAACTGCACTTCTGTGTAATCATCGGATACTCTCCTTCCGGTTGTGCATGGCGGGTCAGAGGCGACGTCCAATGGCGGCAACCTTCGGGGCGGATACACAAGGATGACAGCGCGCCGAGCGCGTCTCTTGACCACTTGATTCTCGACAACTGCAGCCAGCTTGACATGCACCACTCAGGAGGTGTTCTCTCAGCCCTCCCTTGGAGCCTGACATGTCCAACCAAGAGAAGAAATCAACGCTCCCTCAAAACCTCGGCGGCTTGCTGGCACGCCCAGGCCAACGGATCCTTTCCCCAAGGCATGGCTAATGCTGGCCCCGGCGGGTTTACGACGTGACGGACTGCTAAACGGATGTCGTACGTAGCACAGAATAGGTGAGGCACAGACAGAGCACGTTCCTAGCCTGACGCGCTGAAACGTGAGTCGCTCCCCTGTCTGGCACAATGCACGGACGAGGTGCCAATCAAGGGTTGCAAGTCGTGGGGCGGATGGTAAGCAGAGCTATGGAGACAGCGTGTCGATGGCAAGACGAGCGTCATGGAACTTTGACGTCCATCAACGTTCAGGGGACTTGAGAAGGCCTCTCGACTGACACCCCGATCTGGTTAAAACGTCGGACCCTTGCTTGCTTCTGGGGTTGCTCCATTCCAGCCACGGACGGTGTCTGTCTCAACAGTGTCCACGGCCGATCGTCGAGGAGCCGACTCTGGATAGGAGAAGAGCCGGACAGACCAACACCAGACTATGACATGTCGGTCGACGCCGCGGATGAGGCCAGCTCTTGAAGCCTCTCTCGGACGGGCCCCCCTTGCATAACGCGGCGACGCCCCCCGAGGCTCGATCGACGCTAGTGGTTTCTTACCTCTCGGACGCTCGCTCGCCTGACCGACGCGACTCAAACAAAGTCGCCGCCGGGACAGGGACTTGACAATAGTTTCGTGATCCAGATCCAACGATCGACGCCGATCCCCAGAGGAAGTTCTTGGACGTTTAAAGGGGTCTCGCAATGTTTACTTATGCATTATACAATGGCATTTTTCTCGTGCATGAGCATAAACACCATTTATCAAATCTCACTACCGAGTAATGCTACACAGTTGGGCTTTTAAGAGGACTCTTACGAAGCAGAGCGCAGGAACAGTCAGCAACGTTGTTGCAAGGTCAAGCCTGCGAACCTATCAGAGCGGATACGAGGCTGACTGAACATTAACGGTACCGGCAGCTTGGTGCTTCCAAAAGCAAGGTGAAACTGTTTACGTTGCTCGAGTATTGGGTATCTACTGTTCATCAGTGCGTCGGACGGCCCAGCGAGGTGGGAGAGGCAAGCATATTCGGTACCACGGACGGATGGCGAAATCGCGATTCTTGGGTCGAGCGATGTTACTCTGTCGCGTAACAGCATGACAAGCAGACCTTGTCGAGGCGTTTGTGGAAGCCCAAGGTGGATGATCCTTCTTGGAGAGGTGCTGCCTGATGAGGACGACGCAGGTTTATCATGGTGGTCTGTGAAGCATAAGACTTTAGTCAAAGACTCCCTATGACGTCGAGCGGTTCAGTCAACAATTCGCCTCGAGAACTCGTTCAGGAGAAGTTTGAAGACTGCCGAGCTTTCCAAGAAGACACTGGCTATCTCCTGGCACTTGCAATGCGTGGTAGAGCTGTGGGCAAAGATCCATTGACAACTACCCTACGGAGGCGACTTGAAAGACTTGCGACCTGGGTCAGCCTGCGATATGACAGTCACTTCACGGGGAGCCGAAGCTATATGTCAAGCATGGCCGGAACGGCAGAGTCTGGGTTTCTACGACGGCTCTTGGGGTCCTCTGCGTGCTGAAGTTTCTGGATCTATTGCCATCTTGACATTCAACAACCCAAACTTAATTCAGTTTTTACAGCTCCTTCATCACTTCCTCGACAGCTCTCGCCGCCATCCTCTTCCTCTGCTCCTCTCCCATTCCTTCGCCTGCTTCTCTTACAGCCTGCAGTTTTCTCATCATCTTTTCCACCTTGGCAATGTCCTCATCATCCAGGTCCTCGAAACCCCCTCTCGCGGCGCCTTCTTCTGAAGTCTTGTCCTTCTTGTCAGCCTCTTTGCTCGATCCCGAGGGCTCTTCAATGTCCTGCCCGGCCTCCCAGATGGCGCGACGCAGCCCTTCGAAATCAGACTTGTCGAATCCGAAGCCCATCTTTTTGAGGGTCTAGTTCGTCTTCGTGATCATCGTCGTGAGCTTTGGCGGAACTCGTCTCAAAGTCTCCAAAGTCCGAGTCTGAGGGTGGTACCTCAAGCTGGGACCAGTCGTTTGCTTCGAGTGCCTCCTTGACACGAGCAATGCCTGTCTTTTCTACACCCCCTGTCAGCATGATAATTATGAGATGAGCGAAGAGAGAACGCACCTCCAAACTCATTGCGACCCGTATCGCCTTTGCCGCCGACGGACACAAACTCCAGTCCAGCCTCAGCGCAAATCTCATCCCAATCCTCCTCACTTCCATCACCTCCTACACCAACAGCCAAGCCAACGCCGTCCCAATCCCATCCTCCTAGTCCCTGCTTGAGCACCTTGCCCACATGCTCAATGAGGCTTCGGCCGGGATGCTCCTTTTCCGCAGAGACGGGACCGGCGGTAAAGATGACCACGACGCCTCCTAGGACAGCGAGTACCTCGACTGCTTCGGGGGAGAGGAAGGAGCTGGACCATTCTGAAGGTGAGGAGATGAGGTCAAGCCAGATGGGGACTGTGGTGGTGTAGTAGGGTGTTTTGAGGTGGAGAGAATGCGTTGTTCCCGCGAGTGAGAGGGAGGGGTCTGCTGGTTGTGAGGGTGATGACCCAGTAAGATCTAAACGGTGTCAGCTTTTATCATCTATTTCGTGTGAAGGAGTTTTCAACTCGCCTTCACTCACTAGGTAGTAAGTGAAGACCTAGTGAGTGAAGGCATATTAGGCAACTCGGATATACAAGGACAACTCACCTTTGACGACACTCGACAGAACAGCCGTCTCACCCTCCAACGCCACGGCCAGAATCCTCCTCGACGCAGAACTCATCTCTGCCTCTGCCATTGCTACCTCTATTTCTCTGCTATGTCCTTCTGAGTGAGAGTAGTTGAGTTTGAAGGGATGGTTTACAGGTTCATAATGAATGAGTGATAGTGGGGGGTGGGGGTGGGATTCATGATAAGATAAGCAATTGGCAATGCTTGGTAAGTCATCTACCCTGCAGCAGCGAGGACATTCGGCTCTGGAAAGCCTTGACTTGAGTAAGTCAACAGAAAGATGAAGTTGTGAAGAAACAACGTGATTGATTTTATCATCTGATTGAGTTACATGGTCTTCCTTGAGTAGAATTTTGGGTAAAATTTTCCTTGCGCTGTAACTTTGAGGAGGTTAACTCGGTTGGATGCCGTGTGTCTGCTGATGACTTGATGGACAATCAGTTCAAGTAGAAATGATGTGCATTGTTAATAATATGGTGACTACATATAACGAAAATATGACATCAGAGTGAGCTTCTTTTTATATAAAAAACAAAATGATCGCTTATCAACTCCTTCCCCAAACCAACATCCTCCTATATCATAACACATCGCCTTATATCCATTCTCCCCCACCAACTGAAGCCTACACCCAAGCCTCAAACACGGCAACAAGTCGATGAGGTTTACAGCCACCATAGATAACGCCGTGATAGCCTCAAGAAGGAAAACAAACTCGTGAAAGCCCAAACAACCCTTGATTGTTTTGGCCATCGCGATCGTATTTCCCCTCTCGGGACTCCCACGGCGTCATCTATAGTGATCGTGAACATCATCGACTTGTTATCGTGTTAGAAGCTTGGGTGTAAAGCTTCAGTGGTGTCCCGGCTGTGTCATTGCCGTTGAGTTGCCCTGAACCTCCCGGGTTTCTCAGAGCCTTTTGTGCGAACATCCATTCTCTCAAGATCAAACTTTGTACGCCAACGCTTTAACAAAGGAGTGGTGGTCAAACAAAAACGCCCAAAGAAACAATTGACAAAAAAGAAAAAGCCGTTTCGTCAGCTTCTGATGCTGCAGAAGGAGTTTCAGGCACTGTCCACGTCGCCTCCCCATCCCAACGTTCTCTGCACAACCTCGAGACCGGCCCTCACACCTCTGGCAAAGTCATCTGCACCCGGTGCGTGGTACGCGTCGTCGATGTCGTCCTGGCTCAGTCTGCCCTGTCGCCGCGCCAGTACCGCCTGCTCTATCGGACGGCGCCACAGACGGTACCATCGATCCTCGCTCATACACGCGTATCGCAGTGTGCCCTGCCTGTCGGGTTGGCTCATAGGCCACTCAACATAGACCGTCTCAAACCACTTCGTCCTGCTCGCGAGCCAAGGCCATGTAAAGAGCCAGAGAAAGGTCAAGTAAAAAGGTCATCGAGATCCACCTCGTCAGGCGCCAGCGGTTGGTACGGCAGTCGTTGTACAGCTCGACGCGTGCATGTGTCGTCGGGAACGTAATGTTAAGCTGACCTCGGTAGTTTGTCGCCCTGACCAAGTTGTTGAGCTTGGATCCCACGAGGGCAAAGTCCCAGCCCGTGATGCGGCGCTCTAGGACAAATGCCTTGAGGCCCGCTTTGCTGCTGCAGTAACGCTCGCACCAATCAGTAACGCTGGGTGTGCCATCCTCAGGTGGCCCGCTGCCTCCAAAACCCGGTGCCCTAGTCGTCATGACTGTCCCACGACGGACCTTGTCAAAATTGTTGACAGCGAGCAATCTCTCCCAGGAGCGCCGGGTAGCCATCTCCTCATACAGCAGGGGTGTCAAGTCGATGTGAAAGTCAAAATCGACCACGCGCTTGTCCTCTCGATCCTTGCCCGACTTCTTCTTCGACTCCCGATGCAGGCCCTGGATGCGGACATATGGCCGAGGAGGCTCTTTGGCCAGGTCTTTGACGTGCTGCTCTAGAAAAGTCGGGTCCGTGTCTAGACGCTTGTCGAGGTAGTAGACGGTTCTGTGATCCAAGTCTTCACTAAAAAGGCTCCAGTCCGAGGCTGGACCCAACAAAGTCGAACGGGCCCTCATTATCGACGACGGTATAGCTCGGAGGAGGATCGTCGTCGCCGTGGGCGAGGTCATGGTAGGATCCTTCAGGGTGGTCTCGATACGGCACAGCAGCCTCGTCGTCGTCAGGATATCGACGAAGCGGCACCGTGGAGTTTGTCGTCTGCCCTGACACCACGCTGGAAGCCTCACCCGTCGGCGGAGGCGTCTGCGTCGCTCCCACTCCGTCGGGATGGTCGTCCATGTCGAATGTCCAGAGCCGGGTGCGCAAAAGCTCAGCGGAGGTTTGTCGAGCGAGAGTGGGATGGTGCAAGGGAGAGGAGAGGTTGTAGATGGACTGACAGACAGATGGATGTGGCTATTGAGCACGTGCACAAGCTCGCCACTACGAAGGGAAGGTCCCTAAGGTAGGCAAAGATGCTTGGTCAAGGGCTCGAAGGGGTGGTGGGGGGAGGCCTCTGAGCAACCCAACGGAAATAACACAGCTATACGAGGTAGGCAAAGATGCAGCTGAAAGGCGTGACCTTGACACCGCCTGATTAGGTAGGTACTGTAGGCACCTGTAAGCAGCCAGATGACGAGAAGAGGAGACAACAAAGAAAAAAGAGGCCAGTTTCTTGCTTAAATCACAGAGAAAAAGTTTGTTGACGCGATCGTCAATGACAACGAATCGTTCATATGGTGACGAAGCCCTAGCGAGTTAAGTTACGTACTCTTTCGTTCCTGTTTCTGCCTGAGCGCCTCAGCGCCTGTCCTCATTCCAATCAGGTTACGTGGCTGTTGCCGCGGAATAAGCCCATAGAAAGGGCCAGCGCTAACAGTGACTGGACTTAGAGGTACCATCTCACGAACGAAGCAACCCTGAGAGCATCACATTCAACAGGCAGCCATTCATTGTCTGATTCTCAGCCAGTTCATGCAAGCACCCATACCCTTCAAGGTCGACCATGCCGAATTGCGGAGGCCGTGGTTAACCTTACTCCGCTTCGGCCCCACCTCCACATTCACGGTCCGCCCCGAGCTCGGAGTAAGCATCATCAACTCAATGGAGAATGAATCAACGTGAAATAGGTAGCTCTAGTAAATAATAACTACTGTCTATTACTTACTTATCCAAGACCTAGGTGGTATCCTCTATAGCCACGCCGTCCTGTCGCTTGTAGTTCAATAAAAAAAAAAGGAATCCAGTTGTAATGAACACCAACCCCCCACCGGCTCTGCAATGCATGCATACATCGTACACGAAGCCTCCCTTTTTCTTTCATTTCAGCTCACGCTTGGCACTTTTTCTTCTTCCATCTCCTTCTGCCTCCTCTCCTATGAGTCTACGTCGATTAGACGTCCGGCATCCCACTTCTTTTTGGCTGCCTTGATGAGCACTTCCAGCTCGCCGCTCATCTCGCACATGCTTCGGAATGTGCCATCCTCCCTGTTGATCAACTCCCAGGGATGAGCATACTCCACTACTTGACCCTTGTCCAACACAAGGACCTTGTCGTAGTCCACAATTGTTGCTAATCGGTGAGCAATTGTAATCACCGTGCCTGTGAGTTCTCGAATGGTCTCCTGGATCTTCGAGTCTGTCGCGTAGTCGATGGATGCTGTCGCCTCGTCCATCACCAACACTGTAGGGGACTTGAGCATTGCTCTTGCCAGACACAAGAGTTGTCGCTGTCCCTGTGACAAATTCGATCCTGACTCTGTCACGGGTGATTCAAGATCCAAGAAGATGTTCTTGTTGGTCTTGGCCACAGGTGAGGTTGGAGAGTTGGGGGTCTGTGTTGGGGTTGGTGGCACCGTTCTAGGCTCGTCGGGTCCGATGAGTTGCACCCGTCGGAGTGCGTCATAGATTTCCTTGTCCTCGTACATATTGAACGGATCCAGGTTGCTTCGGATCGTTCCGTGGAACAGTGTCGGGTCTTGTGGCACGATCGTGATATTCTCTCGCAGATCCTGGAGACCAATGGTGCCAATCTCCAGTCCATCGATGAGAATCTTGCCCTTGTCCGCCTCTAGCGCTCGGAAGAGGGCCAGTGCCAGAGAACTCTTGCCAGCACCTGTCCTTCCGACGATGCCAACCTTTTCCCGGGGCTCAATCTTGAGCGAGATGTCTCGAAGAACCGGGTCAAGCTCCTTGCGGTAGCTCGTCGTGTAGTTCACAAACTCGACGGATCCGCTCTGAGGCCAGTTCTTGGGTGGTCGATTGTCCTCAATGACCGAATCGGCCTCCTGCTCCACATCCAGGTATTCCTTGATACGTTCCATCGAGTTCATGTTCTGTTCGTTAACAGCGTACAGTCGCACCAACCACAAGACACTCTCAGTGAAGCTCAAAGCGTAGCTCAGTGAAATACCAGCCGCACCAGCGTCGACCTGACCGAGGCTGAGAATGATGAAGACGCCTGCAAAGAAGGCTACCAAATCACCAATCACGTCTGCCCGGAAAGCCAGCCACCTATTGCAAGCCCACAGGTAGATGAAGGGCCGGGTCTGCGTGTTGACCTTTTCCAAGTTGTCTCTGATGAAGCGGCGTTCATCACCGTAGGCACGGATAGTCGTCATGCCGCTCAGAGTCTCGCCAAATTGCTGGTAGAGAGGGCTGCGCTGAACTGATTCGAGACGCTTCAAGTCTCGGGATGCTCGCAGGTAAAAGGCGGCCACGAGGTAGAAGAGAGCAGCGATGAAAATAGCGGCAACCAGGAACATGGGCGTGATAGATGCAATCAGACCAACCGTCACAACGAGCGAGATGCTGCAGCTGATGACACCGATCGCCACAGGTGCAATCTCCTGATCGACCGCTTCCAGATCCTTGCTGAAACGGTTCATCAACTGTCCCAGAGGCGTGACATCAAAGAACTTGAACCTAGCTCGCGTCACTGATCCTACCAGGCGGCGATGAATGCGACCAGATGCCGTCAGAGAACCCAGGAACACCCAGAGATCTCTAATCAAAGCCGCAAGTGCGCCTGCAGCTCCAATCGCTGCGAGCACGGAAAGGTAGTACATGACATTAACAGGCTTTTCCGGAGTCATGCTCTGTCCGGCAAACTGGCCATGCGAGCTGCCCAGTCGAGCCACGTTGGCAAATGACGTAGTCGAGAAAGTGGAGGTGGTGTGCGAGTTGGACTGAAGACTCCAAGCCATCTGCTGCTCTGACGAGTTTCCTTGTGTTTCTGTATCCGGAACGTATTGGTTCGCCCACTCTCGAACCCAAAAAGTTTGTTGCGACTCCCGAAAGCTGCTGCGTAGTAAAGACGAACAAGGCGACGATCCAGAACCACCAGGCTCCCATGGACTGGAGGTAGTACTTGATGACGGGCCACTTAACGGATCCAGTCGCCTTGGTCTCCTCCATGGCGTCCTTCGGCTTCTTCTTCTCGTCCTTCTTAGAGCTGTCCACACCGTCGAGAGCATCACCCTGGCCATTGACCATGGTATCATCGTCTCCAACGCTTGATGGCACACGAGACGGGATCCGTGATGGGTTGGTAGAACCGGGACGCGACTTTTTGGATCTCCTCGCCAAGCTTGCCCGAGGCGATAACATCCTTGGAAGATCCCTGAATGTCAACTCGGCCGTTCTCCAGTAGTACAACATAGTCGGAAGAAGGAACACAAAGAGTGGTGTTGTGGGTAACGAGAATGCAAGTACGATTCTTCATGAGAGGACCCCTAATGCAGTTGCTAAAGATCCACTGAGCGGTGTGAGAGTCAACGGCGCTGAGGCAGTCATCGAGGAGCAGGTGAGCCGAATTGGAATAGAGTGCACGAGCAAGGGAAATACGTTGCTTCTGTCCACCCGAGAGCGTGATACCCTTTTCTCCAACCAGTGTTTCGTCACCGTTGTCAAGAATCTGAAGGTCTCGTTCAAGCGCACAGGCAACAATAACGTTTCGGTACCGTTGCTCATCATAGGGCGTCGCGAAGAGGATGTTGTCCCGGATGTTTGCGTTAACGAGCCACGCGGACTGCGCGACGTAGGCAATCGTGTTGGCAAGGCCAGTCTCGGGGTCTGTAGGAACGTCCTCACGGCTGCGTCCACCGGGGCAGTAGACATTGCCCTCCATCATGGTCATTTCGCCCAGAAGAGCCATCAACAGGGATGTCTTTCCAGATCCCGTTGGTCCAGCAATAATGTTCAGCTTGCCGAGTTGGAAGTCAATGTTCAAGTCCATGAGACGGAAAGCGCGGGAACCATCCTCAGCAACGGTATCTTTACCGCCCCAGATGAAGGTCGCGTTACTGAAACCAATGCGTCTGATACCCTCCTCATCAACATTGTCCAAACCAAGTTGAATGTACTTGTCCGTCTCCTCCTCCTTGAGGAAGTCTTCCACACGCTCAATAGAAACCTTGGTTTCTTGAACGTGAGCGAACATATCGCCAAACTGATCAAGAGGGACACGGAGCAGCATGAAGAGTGAGATGGCCGTGAAGGCGACAGATGGTCGAAGATCCTTGCCCTCAAAGTGAGTGTAGACGAGGAAGGAGAAGAAGGTAATGAGAACAGGGACTGAGTTCCAGATGGCGACTGCAAGGGCCCAAACCATGAATCTGGAACGCAGAGCCTTGAGCTCGACTTGACGCTTCTCGTCAATGATACGACCGAAGCGCTCCTCCCAGGCGAAATACTTGATGATGCGAATGTTCTGCAAAACCTCGTTGGTGACGTTGATACGCTTGTCAGTCGCAGCGAGGATCCTCTTGGAGGTGATGGTGAAACCTCTGGCAAGACCATAGTTGACAGGCAGGAGGAAGACCATGACGATGATACCAGGGATAGCGCTCAGACCCATGACTCTCCAGAGAAGAACGATAGCCACGATCAGCTGCGTAGGCGCAGAGGCGCAAAGGAAGTGCAGGTAAGCTGTGACCTCGGAAATCTTGACACTGTCGACTGACATGAGGTTGATAATGGTACCCAGGTTCGCCTGCTCGTCCGCGCTGGGGTCCTTCTTGTCATCCTTGATGCTGCCATTGGCAGACTCGGCATCATCGGGGGTAGCCTTCTTGTCGTCTTTCTTCATGCTCAGAGCTCGCTTGATCTTGCTAATAGCACCATTTTGGGGCTCGTCCTTCTTGATAGACTTGTCAGAATCAAGCAAAACCTTGTCCTTGCCCGAAGCGGCCTTGCGACGCAGGGCCTTTGCATAGATGTCAGCAATGATGATCGCCTTGACTCGGATACAAATCTTTCGGCCAATCCATAGCGCAGCGTTGTCGGCGTACGAGCGCACAAGATCCAGGACGGGAAGTCCGATGACCATAAGCCAAAGAACATTTCTTGGCCTTCCCTGGTCATCTTCAACGTATTGGAGAATCTCCTTCAGGAGCAAAGTGGGCGCGAAGGTAAAAATACCAGCCACGACAGCCAGGAAGCACTGGGTCAGGAGCAAGCTCTTGAAGTATTTGAGCAAGTGCATCGCCAGTGAGCCTGTCTGCTTCATTGCGCGATAGTCAGCCACAACAGCGGCGGCCTTGTCCTTGGGCAGCAGGTTCCAAACATGCTCCATCTCCATAGGGGCCTTCCAGCCCTTCCAGACAATCGCATCAACCCAGCCGAAGACGGCAAGGGAGAACAAACTGGCCAGTGGCTCGCGCGAGGGCTCAATACCATCCTCCCATTCCATTAGAACCGTCTTGTTGCCCTTCCTAGTAGTCATTGCCATGCTGAAAAGCAGGGAAATGAGCGCAAACTCGATAATAAACACGGCGCGAACGAGCTGTGTAAGGTCTCTGATGACGCTAGAGCGGAATACAAAGAGGAAGAAGAGCCAATTGGCGCCATAGAGGAAGGCAGTGTGGTTCCAGAGATGCGGGACTCGCCATTTCGTGTTACCGAAAAATAGGCGCAGAGTCGTGAGGATCAGAATGTAGGACCAGTTGATGAGACCGGCAACAGCGGCAATTTGGCCGTGGTGCTTGGAGTCGATGTGGTAAGCCAGTTTAATGGCATTGAGGACGACAAGGCAAGCGACTGCCAGCTCCTCGATGACTTGCGAAAGGCGCTGACCATGGGGACTGTCGGCTTGGACAATAGAGCCGCGGGTAGTGGTCTTGACCAGGGCTAGACGGCCACCGTTAATTTCGAGCGCTTCGTCATCGTCGTCGGTGTCGTCATTGAAGAGGTCGCGCTCGGGAGGGAGATCGGTGTGACTGTGGCGGCGGTCCTCGCTAGAAAGTTCGCTATACCTGACTTTGGAGGCGGACCGCGAGGTGAGGATGCGGGAGATGCTCAACCAAGATAGGCGCGCAACGGACAAGACGAGGGCGATCAGAGGGAATAGTATCTGAAGGTACCTACATCGCGGCAATCGGGGTCAGCCAACCATGGAAACGCGCGGGAGTGGAAACAAGCGGGGGGTGAGACAGGACATACTCGTGCTGGAAACGCAGGCTGAAGTCGCCCTTTTGGGGATTCCATATGGGCCCGTCATACTGGGCGAATCCCATGGTGTCGTTGATACGGGGCGTCTGTCAAGCTCACCTCGAAGCTTGGGGGGTGAGAGACAGGCGCGAAAGCCGAAGGGGGGACGGGTTTCGAGGTGAAATCGCGACAATTGGGGTGGCAAAGTTTGAAAGAATTGCTTCCGTCGATGATGGGATGGGCTGGCGCGGGTACGGATGGGTATTTCGTCAAGGCGGTTGCAGGCGCGGGACCAGCAACAGCTGCGGCTGTGGCTGCGGCCTCGGAGGTCTCGAGTAGTCCCTTGCTTGCTAGGGTCTCCGCCAGGTTGAGGAACCAGGGTCGAGTCTTGGGAGTCTCCAGTATCAGTTCACTTGCCACTCAGAAGCAGCATTGGCCTAGACGTGGCGTGACGTTGCTTTTTTGCTGCAGAACCCGGATGGAAAGGCCGGTTCGCGGAGAGCTTTTCGATAGATAGATGTATGTACGCGCGCCCCAAGTTTCGCAAAGACCTGGATCTCTCGAGCAGCACAATGCGATGGGGATGGGGATGGGGATGGCGGTCGAGAGATTTCGCCCGGGGGGTTCGGTCGTGTACACAGCTCAAGCTCTGCAGCCAAGTAAAGATATAGAAAAAAAAAAGAGAGAGACCAATGAACAAGGGAAGGAGAAGAAGAATAATAACAGATCTGCCAATAAAGTTTTACGATTGGGGGGAGGGAGAGGGAGAGGACTGCAAGTGAAGTGGGAGGGGGAGGGAAGTATTAAGAGGCGGGAAGAATGTACGGCCGTTGTAGAAGCTAAACAATGGATGCCCGTGGATGGACCCAAGAACTTGTTGGGTGCGGTCAGTCAGTGACGACGGCGCCTTCCTTCCCTTGCTAACCAGGGAGCGAGCGACGAGAGGAGCAGAGCACGTTAGCTGCCAGTCAGTAACGCTACGGAGTACCTTACGGAGTAATGAATCGTAGCCAGCTTCGCATCCATCCATGTGGGGCTTCCAAGTAACCATGGAGCACGCGAAACCTTCTCTAGCTCTACTGCTACCTCGAGGTTGTCTAGGTTGTTCCATGTTGTTTGTGTGTTTTGCGGTCAGTCAGTCAGTCAGGCAAGCTTGGGTTGCCTTAGCTCTGACTTGGAGATTGCGCCCTGGCTCTACCCGGTAAACAATGGTAACCTGTGTCCTGTCTTATCCGGCATGTTCCCTTCACAAAACACAACACAACAGATGATGTGAAGGCGGAGCCCCCAGCTTCGACTGTGAATGGGGCTGCGGGGACCAAATCGACGTCCGTCAAACTCCGCTCCAATGAGGCGTTCTTCAAGCTTCTAGCCTCGCAATTCCTCAGGACCATGTCGCACTGCAGCCTTCCATCAGCCGGCATCCTATCCCATCCATGGATCCAAGCAAGCAAGCACGCAAGTCACTTGTTGACGGCAACCGAACCCGAACCCTTGTTGCTGAGCCAGGTGGGATTCCCCAATCACGGGACGTCATCATGCTCACAGCAGAAACAAAGTGAACCCTTGCTGGTTTTTGATGCCGGGACATGAAAATCCATGACTGTCAAAACTCGAATTGAACCGAGCTCCTGGAAGAACCATCGTTGTTAGCGTACGTTGAGATGAATACCTAACCCAACTATGACAGCACGCCCTTGTCAAAAGGTTACTCGTCACAAAGAGTTTATCTGTAGATGACGTACCCCTCCCTCTCGAGAGAGAAGCACGGGACAAGAAAGCAAATTAGTTGCCGTCCTTGTCTTGACTCGCAGTTCAGGGCGAGGCTTTCACGGCCGAGTCGAAAGAGGTGTCATGGCGAGATGATCCGAGAGGAGAGACAGAGCTAGAGAATGATAGCTGAGACAAAACCGAGGGCTCGTGAGCTCGACTCTGCAAGTTGAGGAACGTGGTAGGGACGGCAACATGAACCATGAGGAATGCCAGTATCCCATGTCTAATTTCCACACACAGACATTTTGCAGCCGGTAGACGAGGCGACCGGCCAGCTGGGATCGAGATCGGGTCTCACCATGTCTTGTTCGTGAGGTGTTGTCTTCTTGGCAGCTGTTGTTCATTCTTCTCCCGAGACGGCGCCCTTTTTCTAGTGTCCCCCCCCCTTGTCTCTTCTCTTTTCTCTTATCCCCTCGTGTCCAAGAACTCGGCCGTGACTAGCAGCTTTGTCGGAAATGTTGTTCTTGATAAACTAAACACTAACAACAACAACAAAGGTCATGCGCTCTGGCTCTTGAACCGGTAGATATGCCTTTGGGTCGTATTCGTTCATTCACTAGCCTCAGAAGGCGTCGGCATCCGAAATGGCAGGACAGGCACCATCGGTCACAGCGCGCTGGCCGTTGGGTTTAGGTGCCACACACGAGGCTCTGCAGAAAAATTCTCCTGGTACCGTACCGCGCGGATATACAATGTCAAACCCCGGTCGATATGTGTACCTGCTGAGCCAATCCTCCTCGCCAAGGCGAGAGCTCGGTCAAGTTTCTCGGTCACTATGTTCAGACGTTCGATGGTACTTTGAGCGTTCCAGTGTCACAAACTTCCCCCCAGCTAGCTGTCCACCCTCGCTCTGAGAGGAATGAGGGGGGTGAGTGGTCACTCCCCCACAGTCGAAACCCCACGATCACTCAAAGAACCGGACGATTGCTGCAGGCCATTTAAGAGCCGGTGAAAAGGTCCCCTTTCGCCTCTTGTTGTTTGAAGCTGAGGATGAACAGGGATTAGAAACGTAGAGGAGGGTGAACATGCCGCTCCGTGGCCTGAGCGTAAGCACCTCTTGAGGCTCGCATCCAGCCTAACCGAAGCTGTTTCTTTCGGAACTTGTGTCACAAGCTTTTCTGCTCCGTGATGATGTGCAGCAGCTCACTCAGTCCAAGAAATGCGAGACTTCTCTTCCAACCGTATCCCAGCCTACCGTAGCAGCTCTTCTTTTGTCTACGCACATTTTTCGAGTCACGCAGAATTCCTCAGTCTCTGACATCAACAAGATTTTTTAAGTCAGACGTGAGAAGAAGGCCTTTTTGGTGAAGCTCTAGGCCCTTCTTTAGCTCCCAGCCACCTTTTTCTTCAACACCCACCCTTACCCATTCGACCGTTGTCGCCCGCCATTGCTAGCAAAGCTAAGCTAACCTCCTCGATAAAAACAACAATGCCCTTTGTTTGTCACGTTACCAAGGGCTGTTTCTTGAGGGGCCACCAACTTTTGCTGATCTTTGTCTGCCCGTTAACCCAGATCTGTGCCACCTCTTTTATTGGTGATTCCGGAACGTCAAAGTTGGTCTCTTACCTTTCGTTCAAGCACCTGGCCCCCTGGCCAATGTCACCCTGCCTTTTCTCGTAATTGGTTTCTCTTTGGGCTTTTCTTCCGGCCCCTAGGAAGTGATCCCTAGTCGCTTTTTACTGAACCTGACATGCATTGTACAAGCCGTTACTCACCGCCGGAGGGGATAAAATGCTCCTCATGATCCCTCCAGCCTTGGGACCTATTTTATTCGCCAATTGGGTTTCTCGCCTGTAGGGATAAGAAAGTCATCGCGTTTGCCGGGGCTGACACCATCGATCCTGCGTTGCACTCCGGTTCACCCCTTGCTCCCCTATGTGGGTTGCACGCAGCTCCTCTCCCGCGTAACCGCCTCATACCTGCATACATCACCTCGCTCAGACAAGCTCGGCCAATTGATGCAATGCGCTCGCCGATTACTTTGTTCTTAATCACCTTTTTACTTGTGCAAATGGGGGTCATCTCGTTGGCTCAGGGTAGCTCGTGTTACTGCTTCTAGCTTTCCGACCTGGCCTCACTCATGCAGGACCCGTGGGACTTGGGGGCTTGCATCATGGGACGATGTTAGTGAGGAGTTGCTTTTGACCAACATGATTGTGTTTGTTGCATTATCTGCCCCATTGGCATGCAGCTTACACTCTCGAACTAATGCTCTTCACATCTTTGGCTCCTGCGGCAACAAGGGCGATACTGTCCTCAGTCGATAACGCTATGCAATTTTGAACTGTTCAAGGTCCTATGGCCCAGCTTCATGACATGACAATATAACTTTCCGAGCATATTATAGTCAGCACGTGTTTGAGAGCATATGTTTGGTCGGCCAACTTGGTATTGGCACACATTTGGTCTGATACCTCAACTTACGCGAAGGCAGGGGGGGTTAGCAATATGTTAACAATAGTACTGATAAGCCATTACATGAACATAAATGTCTTTCGTACTCATGATATATGTCAATAAGGCAAGCCAATATTCATTCTATCGTCAGGTACCCAGGCCATCATGGATCTCATTTACCCCATGTCCTTCATCCTGCCCTACCCTGTAGTCATGACAGTTGTAACCTCAACTCGTCATACTTCTCCAGTGAAACACCAAATACAAGATACGATACACAACACTCCGACAAGACTCGTACACCATTGTAGCATTAAGTTTGTCATTCATAGATCGTTCTCGAGTTAGGTACAATGGGCCTCCTTGTCCACCACCAACACGTGGCCTTTGACATACATGGCCACCCCCCTCCGAAAAAACCCATAATGACAGATATTTAGACATGTGTGGTTTTTAATCTTGACACGACATCCCTTGATCGCCGTCCCAATGCCATTTCCAATCCAAGTTAACCTCACTCTCCCGACTCCTCTGGCTCGTGGTGGTAAAAAAAAGGAAACAAAAAAAACCATGTATAACTATTTTCTTTCTCTTCCTCTTTTTCTGTTAATACACATTTGCCTGTCTTAAGCAGGCACCAATGCCAAGGCTGAATCAATCGTGCCCTTCATTGGCTTCGTAGTGGCTTAAATTAGCCCATAATCATGCCCTTCATGCCGGAAAGATCTCCCTCCTTGGCAGCGATTTCGAAATAACCGTAGATGATACTGCAACTAGTTAGCGAGTGTGTCTTATCGTTGTGCATTGGTAAACTTACGTGACAGCAAGGAGAGTACCGGTACCGGAGCCCAGGGCGCCCATGAGGTCGCTGGAGACCGAGAGCGCACCAATGCAGGCACCGCCAAAGGCAGCGGCAGTGGGGATGATGCGCTTAAGCTCCTTGTACATGCTCTGGTCACGGTGACCAGCCATGACAAGACCCTGGTCCTTGAGCTGCTTAGCAACGTCACGGGGGCTGGAGCCGGAAACCTCAATCCAGGTCTTGGAGAAGAGGGCGCAGGCACCGAGCATGTAGACAATGTAGGCGCTCATGTGGATGGGGTCGAGGAGGGCCTCCTTCAGGTTCTGAGGAGGAGACATGTAGTAGACAAGACCGGAAACGGCGTGGAGCTGCGAGGAACCGTCCTTGGCCTCCCAGACACCGAAGAGACGGACAAGGAGGTTCTCAGAGAAGCGAGAGTAGAGCATCTGGCTGATAAGGAAGATGTTGGAAGAAAGAGCGGACTGCAGCATGATGGGCATGTTGGAGGTGTAGAACAGGCGGACGGGATACGAGCCACGAGCACCACGCTGGCGGGAGGACTTAACGGGGATCTCGACGCGGAAGCCCTGGAGGTAGATGACGGCGGCGAAGACGGCAATGGTGGCAAGGAGGTTCATGATGTTGGGGAGGTTCTGGCGGTAGAAGGCCTCCTGGAGAGCGCGCTGCTTGTTGGGCCAGGTCATGAGGAGGTGGAAGAGGGCAATGACGGCACCCTCAAACTCGGGACCACGGCCAGTGTTGATGGTGGTGGGAGAGAAAGCCTTCCACATGATGGACTCGCAGATGTTGGTGGCAATGAACAGCGAAATACCGCTGCCAAGACCGTAACCCTTCTGGAGGAGCTCATCGAGGAGAATGACAATCATACCGGCGACAACCAGCTGGAGGATCAGGAGGAAGACGATACCGGCACCGAGGTCGGAAGGAGGGCCGTAGAGACCGCTGAAGACGTAGACGGTGGCGGTACCGGCGGACAGGATGAAGGCAAGGAGCTTCTGGGCGGTCTGGTAGAGCTCGCGGTCCGACTTGAGGTCGAGGTTGACATCGATCATGTGGGTACCGGCGAGGAGCTGGAAGACCATACCGGAGGAAATGATGGGGGTAATACCCAATTCCATCAGAGTTCCACGGTTACTCGCAATGACCATTCGCAGCCAGTATAGAGGGTCCGAGTTGTCGGAGGACACGATGCCGTAAAGGGGCATCTGGCTCATAACCAGGAAGATGAGGAGCGTGAGGGCGGTCCACATCAACTTCTGGTTGAAGGGGATCTTGGTCTCCGGCTGCTGAACCTCTGGGAGGAACGGCACGAACGGCTTGACCAAGTCAAGGAAACGGACTGTGTCGCAGAGAAAGGTAGATTAGCTTCAGTTCATTCTGCGCGATGCGAATCGCCAATTGCGCGCATCTTCAACTGTCGCGTATGCTCGCCTGGCGAAGCTGGGAGCTCCGCGCAAAGGAGAACTAGAAGAGGCAACTTACGGGAACTCATGGTGACGACGGCAGACGACAAAGAGGAAGGAGGAGAAGAATTGGATTAATTCATCCAAGGGAAGGAATGAAGAAAGAAAAAGGAAGAGGAAGCCTAGCTTGTAGAGCCCAGGCGATTTGAAGGGTCGATGGGAGAATTAAAGGAGAGCTGGGGGGGGGAGCGGAGGTTGCGATCTGGCTTCAATGGCCAAAAATGTAGATGTGTCCAATATTGGGAGTGGAGTGTGCACGTGACCCACCCCAGCCAGCTGTCCTTGCTTCCTCCGCTTTCCAAGCGTCCAACAACGGAAGGCACAAAAGGGGTCTCAGCCATTTTTTGTGTGGCTTTCACGGGGCCGCCGCAATTTTTCCGTTAAAATGGTCTCCGCTTCCCCCTGTTCTGGAACATTGCGCCTAAACAAATCCCGGTCGCCGGTTGTGGCATTTTTGATCCTTGGAGACGCACCAATTTTAATAAGTTGTTTGCTTCTGGGCTTGAGTTTAAGGGAAGATAGACACACACGATGCCCTGTTGAAGTCTATTTTTCTCTCTCTTAAATGCTGAGACGCATGGGACATTTGCTAAGACGCAATGTTGCAACAATGGCCACTACAAAACCTCCAGCTGAACCCCTCGTGGTTGTGCTGGGATCAACGGGCACGGGCAAGTCAGAGGTATGTTGGCTAATATCATGCTTATTTATTCTTGTAGTTTCTAACAAGTTCCGCAGCTAGCAGTTGAGCTCGCGACTAGGCTGAATGGTGAAATCATCAACGCCGATGCCATGCAACTTTACAATGGACTCCCAATCATCACTAACAAAATCACAACCGAGGAACAATGTGGAGTTTCTCATCATCTACTGGGCCACATCTCACTGGATGAGCAGCCATGGGACGTGGACGACTTCAGGCGAGAAGCTAACCGCGTGATAGGGGAGATTCGTGGTCGAGGACGTCTGCCTATTCTTGTGGGCGGCTCTCAGTATTACGTTGACCCCATCCTCTTTGAAGAAGTCATCCTGGAGGACATTGAACTAGACACGTCCACGTCATTTCCAATCCTGCAAGAGTCAGGCGAAGTCATGCTTCATGAGCTTCGCAAGGTTGACCCCGAGATGGCTGACCGCTGGCACCCTAACGATCGCCGTAAGATCAGCGATCTCTGGAGATTTATCTGAGAACTGGCAAGCGTGCCTCTGAATACTATGCGGAGCAACAGGCTCGCAAGCAGGCAGCGCAGCAAGACGGTAGCCGACGGCCCTGGGAGAATCTTCTTTTTTGGGTTTACTCGGAGCGGGAAGTCCTGCGCGCGCGTCTTGATGCACGAGTTGACAAGATGCAAAATGGTGGACTCATGCAGGAGGTCCGAGAACTCTATGACTTTAAGCATAAAAAGGAGGCCGAGGGTCGAATACTCGATATGACGAAGGGCATCTGGCAGTCAATCGGATACAAGCAGTTTGAACCATACTTATCTGCCGTGGACGAGGGTCGAGAGGCTTCAGAGCTTGAGAAACTGAAGAATGCCGCCCTTGAGGAGATGAAGACGGCTACGAGGCGATATGCCGTCTACCAGACTCGCTGGATCAGACTCAAGCAGATACCCCGGTTGCGAGAGGTCGGACCCGAGGCGATGGGTAGCCTGTATCTCCTCGATAGCACCGACGTTTCCAAATACGGCCAAAACGTTGTCGAACCTGCTGTGCGACTGGCAAAGCAGTTTCTCAGTGGCGAGGAGCGCCCACCAGCAACTGAGATCTCACCCTTGGCTAACGAGGTTCTCACGCAGGTGGGCAATCCACCCCCCAAGGCGACGCCGTGTAAACGCATGTGTGAGGTATGCCACACCGTCTTAATGACCGAGGAGGCTTGGAAGCAGCACTTGAAGAGTGCTACTCATCGTCGAGTGGTTCGCAAGAAGGCGAGGATGTCGCTTGTGCCGGTGGAACAAGAACCTGAGGATAGTAAATCAGCAAAAGCTGATGAAGAGGACTCTGGTCCAGAGATAGGATCCATGTTTTCAGAATAGGAAATGACAATTCTAAATTCACAATCTACTAACAACACATGCTAGTGCACAACTGCTACACGAGGACAGGCCCCTTGCTTCCATCGTGAGAGCCTCAAAGGACGCCTGCCTCGTCAACGCCCTGACTTCTCCTCAAAAAATCCTTGCCTTCTTCTTGTTACTTCCTCAAGGTGCTAATGGTATATCCTCTTCTACACCGCTGTGCAAGTTTCCTATCTACACCCATTGTCTGCTTCATGACTATACCTCACACTTCACCCTAACACCCTCCACCCACTGACTCTCGCTCTACAACGAAGCCGGCGCCATGGACACCAAATACTTTGGCCCAATACTTTGGGACCAACAAAGTGAGCGAGAGCCGCAAGGTGATAGATAGAAAAATATCTTGACAAGACAATCCTGACACCCGACGAACGAACCTCCCGCATCGCTGGTGATAAAGAAAGGATCTCTTCACATTGACCTCAAGATCTGCGACGACGTTTCTGCCGTTTCCCATGATGACTTTGATCATCAACCATCGCTTGACCAAGAACGCTCCACCTTCCTGGACAGGTTTGATGTTACACAAGATCATCTTTGGGACGAACATATTTCTGGCCACAAAGACGGTCATCAAGTTTTAGGATGCATTTCCGACATTCAACAGGAGAAAGTGGGAGCCTAACGAGGATAGCCTGACAAAGGCTCAAGTTTTCAAAGCGAGCTAGTACTGTAAGGATCTCGACGGAGCCGTGATGAATGCTATCAAGGAGAGCGAGAAGCCCCGACACCTACCCAGTCAAGCTGAAATCAACCACATCTAAGCACACGGAAGATATCTTACGCGAAAAAGACAGGCCCGATTACAGGGATGAAAAATAAACCATGGGGGGAGGCGATCTACTTGATTGTTCACGTCGACAATGGCTTCAGAGGCATAGTTAGTTGATACGTCGTGACCACGGTGGTCAAGCATAGCTTGGCAGAACAAATACCCATATTCCTTTAACAATTTATTCTAGCAACATGTTCCATTCGCATGAATAGGTCGAGATTTCCACCATAGTCACGTACGACACCATTTCGCCTTGGTTCAAGATGTAGGTAGCACAAACCCCTTGGGCCCCACCCAGATAATCTTGTGTTACCCGATGAGAATAGTATCCAACTCCAAGGTTAAAGGACAACCGTCGTCTCCCTAACTCCCAGTTTACTTTTCAATCTCGGCCTTGACCCACTTCTCAAGTCCACCAAGAGCAATGATCTCCTGGACGTTGGGTGGCATCTCACCAACCTTCTGGCTCCACGTCTTGCCGTCCTTCTCGGTGACAACGACCTTGCTGCGGCGGAGGTCCCAGAGGAGCTTCCATCCGGTGCGACGTGTGAGGGGCTTCTCGGCGTCGTCCTTGTAGGTCTCGCGGAGGCGCTCCACGAGGCGTGGCACCTCGACACCTAGAAGGGCGTTGTTGATGCTGTTGCGGCTGAAGATGTTGCCAAAGCTTCCAGATACGACCAGCGGGATCTGCTTGGCCAGGATGGCTGTGGCCGCCTGCTCTCGGGATGAGCCGCAGCCAAAGTTGTAGCCGGCAACGAGGATATCGCCAGCGCGAGCTGTGTTGCGGAACTCGAGGTCATAGTTCTCCATGCACACTTCAGCCATCTGCTCCTTGGAAATGCCGTCTTGGTACGTGTATTTTCCGGGGTAGATTCCGTCTGTGTTTATGTTGTCGGAATCACAAAAGACGATCTCACCCTCGATCTTCTCAGGGAAGCCAGGGACAATGTCCGTGAGTGTCTCTTCACCCTCAGCCTCAGGGGTAGCGGTTTCAGCCTCTGCTCCGGGCCCGTCCTTCTCAGCAACAGCAATCATGCTCTCGGCCTCTGCGATGATCTTGTCGAGAGCATCTTCAATGGAGAGGGCCTTGTCTGCCACGAAGTCTCCACTGCCCTCTCCAATGATGACCTTCTCGACACCCTCGGGCTTCTGATACCAGTCGGGGCCAGCAATCTTGCCCTGAATGGCGCTGGCGGCAACAATCTGCGGGCTGGCGAGATATGCCTTTGCAAGAGGCGAGCCCATACGCCCCTTGAAGTTTCTGTTGGAGGCGCTGATTCCTCGCTCACCTTCTTCAAGGAGACCTGTTCCGAGTCCGATACAAGGGCCACAACCGCTCGGCAAGAACTCGGCACCGGCCTCGCGAAGAACGTCCCAGTCGCCAGCTTCTTCAGCGATCTTCTGCTCTAGGATGGATGCCGCAGCGACGTAAAACTTGACACCGGGCGCAACCTTGGCCGGCTTGCCCTCTTGGGCCGCTTCCCGGAAGACGCGAGCGGCGGCAGCCAAATCGGAGGCCCGGGAGTTGGTACACGACACGAGGCTTGATTCTGCATTAGTAGCCTTCACCTGACCACGGGGTCATCTCGACTCACTAAGCCTTATCAATAGAGATATCTTGGGATTCGAGATCTCGGAGAGGAGTGGCGACCTTGACTGAGTTGGGGCCAGCAACAAAGGGAGAGAGGGTTGAGAGGTTCATGTAGAGCTCCTTCGCGTAGGTAGCACCCGGATCAGCGGTGAGCCTGTTTTCGACCAGGTCATCTATACGCTTGTGGGTGAATCGGCTCTGGTTAGACTCAGGGTTGAGCATGGCCGCAGTGGTGGCCTTGGCACGCAGCCAAGAGATGAGGACATCGTCAACGGGGAACAATCCCACCTAGTGATGTCAGTCAGGTAACGCAATATTAAAAAGAGCAATTTTTTACAAGACTGCCTGCCTCCGTGGTCATATTTCCGATTGTGAGACGATCGTCGATAGGAATACTGCGCATTGTTTGTTCTGATCCGGCAAACTCGATGGCATGGTTCAGCACCTCATCCTTGTTGAAGAGACCGCAGAGGGCAACGATAACATCCTTCCCTGTAACCCCAGGGGGCAAGAGCCCGGTGAAAGTGATCTTGGCAATTGGAGGAATCTGCCACCAAGTACGTCCAGTAGACCAGATGGACGCGGCGTCGGTTCGAACCACAGGAGTTCTTGCATGATGTTAGTCTAGGTTCAACTCGGCGAACTCATCAACGAACCCAAGGCACCCAATTCCACCATAGATATTCGAGTGACTGTCAGATGCCACAGCAAGGGTTCCTGGCCAAGCGTATCCTTCTTCGATCATGATTTGGTGGCCAATGCCCCGCCCTGCTGGGTAGCTAGTGCCAGTCAGCCATTGAGGTTATCACAACTTCCATCGTCTCCTTACAATGCTGTGCCATGCTTGCCGGCAAACTCTTCGATTTGTCTCATCTTGCGTAGATTGGCCTCACTCTTATTTTGTACATCGTGGTCTAGTGTCTGAATTCGATGACCTGTCAGTAATTAACAACCGGTGTAGTGTATCGGATAGTCGAGTTTCTTGCCATAACGATTTGTGACGGGTTCTTGATCTGGGTGGCACCGATAGACATCATCTTTAATGCAACGGGCCAAGAGTTGTCGTGTGCTAGAGGGTAATTAGCCAGGCTTCTGAAGGGAAATGAAATGACTAACTCATGCACTGCGCGGGCTGCAAAGTAACGTAATCGCCTGACTTGACCTTCTTGCCAGGGGCAAGGCCAACCGAGTACCGCTGTACAATCTTCTCGGTAAGGGTCTGGGGAGTCGAGGGAGCTGCTGCGGAGGCGGCATCGAGAGAGCTGAGGAGGTCGGCGGCGTTGGGCGCATTCTCAAGCTGTGAGTGGAATGCCTGTTGTCGAAGAGGACGAGACGTCGAATAGGCGTGGAATTGAGAGATGGCAGCAGAGAGAGACTGAGATCGGACGGTGAGGCGTTGCCTTGAGAGGCTCGAGAGCCTAGACACGGTCGAGAGAGCGACGGCTCTTCGCTGAAGTTGGCGCATGTGAGTCAGGGAGCAGGGAAGAGAGTTTATGGTTGGATAACTTACAATTGGTGTCATGATGAAAGCCTGTCTATCCTATACAGCTCTGATATCCTGAAGAACTAAATATGAGGAATGTTGACAACCACAACTTGAGGGAGCGACGTTGAAAAAAGTTGTGGATAGCTTCATCCGATGGTCGGCCCCAGATGTCGTCGCAAAGCAGCACTCGCCAAAAAAAATTGCGTGGGGTAAAATCAGCCGAACTCGGGCACACGCCATTGGCCGAATCACTACCGACCGGGGAAATGGAAGATCCGTCCGTCGTCCCCGTTAGATGCCTACGGCTTTACTTGCATGGCGCTATCCAAAACACGGAAACTGCAACTTTAATGCGAAAAGATGGGGTCATGCAAAGGGATCTGCACTGTGAGAGAGCTGGATGGTACGGCAGAAATGGGTGGTAGGTTAAGCTTTCCCACAGTGTCTACTTAGCGTAAAGCTTCCGAAGCATCCGTGTTCCCGCTCTTTTCAGGTTGCCTGCCGTACACTGGCTTCTTGGGCCCTGCCAACTTTAAGAAAAACCATAAGATCCAAGTTCCTATCTTTTACTTACCAAGCAATTCAACGTCATCGTACCTCTTTGCGGACTTTTGACAAGTTCAAAATCAACTCTGAAAACTCCGCGGAGTCTCCGAATCACCTCTTTCTCAGACTGTTGTGGCTTCCCATCTTAGCTGAACTGATAGCATTACGGCGCACGTGCCCGAAAACCCTCTAGTTTCTTACTACCCAACCTGAGAAGAAGGACGATCTTTGAACCCGAACACCGTCGACGGGGCCGCAGGTATTATTGGCATCTTGTCCCTAGTCTTTCCGAGAGCGCATTTTGCGATACTGGCGTAGGTTCAGTTGTCACATCGAGTCACGGACCCAACGCCGTCTTACGCCAGGGCTTGAATATCGGGCCTCGAGTCATTCTGAGTCATTTGGACCAGCGCAAATTTGATCGAGTCCGCAGAAACTTCAGTATATCACAACTCGTTTCTTCCGCCGTTCTTCGCCGGCTGGAGTCGCAAGTTAGCAGCTTTCACACCCCCTGCATTTTCCCTTTTTCGACGGGATTTTTGCTGTCAACTCCGCCGACCTCCACCTCCACCTCCGCCGCCAACGGCCGAAACTCCGTTGATTTGCCCTCCGTTATTTCGCTGCGGCACCTCGTTTTCGGAACAGACAGGGATTGGTAGGCAGACGCATTATTGGCCCATCCAGGCTAGAAGCTTCGATTGGACTCAGACTCAGACTCAGTCACGCAGTTATCGAAGAGGCGGCAGGCCCCAAGCAAAAATACCTTACCAGGTAGTCGGCGTCCGGAGTTCACGGCGCCCGTCTTGTCGTCACAGGCTCACATCATCCACTTCAACCTCCCACCAGATTGCCAAACGACCTCTCTAGCCATCCCCCCCTTGGCAATCTGTCAGCAGCCGAAACATCCATCCTTCTCTTTCGGATCGGTCTTTGAACACGCGCATTACGGATTCGGAAAACCCCTGTCTGTCGCATACGTACGCAGGTCTTGTTCTCATCTCCAGAGTCCCAGAGCCTCCTGGCGAACCCTGTTCACCTGTCTCTCGATCCCTGGCTCTTTGGCTGCCTCTCACTCAAGCTCAAGCAAGCTTCTTCTCAAGCACTTCTCTCTCATCTTGATCTTCACACCCCCCGTAATTGTTTCCTCTGCCTCTGCGCAGCCCAAGTTGTCGTCAACTCATCTGATTGATTGACGGGAGGCGCTGGTTCCGGCGCATGAGACTGGACGCCCCTGCTTAGCACACCACCTACCATTGACAGACACACTCCGCGGGGACCCGGCACTGCCTGGTTGGCACCTTGCAACATCCATCCCTTCGCCAGGCACCGGCTTTGTACGACTATTCCGCAGCTTCGCGCCAGCTTGGCCTTTAGATATCGCCACTGGTACGGACAAGCCGGCTCTTCCATATCATCCTCCTGTCTCGTCCCGTCCCGTTGACGAACCCTCCTGGCTCTTGCAAAAATCGTTTTTGCCCCTCCCCCTCACCCTCTTATGATCCTAGCCCCTGTGGAGCTCTTGTCAGCGTCATAGGGCCTCTACTCTGAGATCTACCGTTATCTTTTTCGCGACAACACCTACCGTTTGGCATGTGAGACGTTTCTTGAAAGCGCATCGAGTTCTGTGGACATGTCGACAACGACGACCCCTGGATCTCACAAGGCGCCCAGAGTATTGGCCTGCGTCCTGTGTCAGCATCGCAAGATCAAATGCGACCGGAACACGCCTTGCTCGAATTGCATCAAGGTGCGTCAGCTACCTAGCCCGTCCCGCTGTATTTCGCTTATCCAAATCGCGTCTTTTCTCGCGCCCTTTGTTTGGCTTTTTGATGCCTTCCGTGTCTGCCTTGTGTCCTTGTGCTCTTTGTGCCTCAGGTTATATGAACTTCAACTTACCAGTAAACCAGGCCAATGTTACGTGTACCCCAAGCACTCCAGCTCCCGCAAGGAAGCGTCGGAGACCGAATCAAGACCTTCAGGAGCGACTGGCTCGATGTGAGCAGTTGCTGAAGCAGTATGCCGATGGTACCGTGCCATCTCCATCGGCGCAGGCCTCACCGGCCATGAACAGTGCCATGTCGGATGTCATGGTTAGCACGCCGAACAACTGTGATTCCCAGATGAAATGGAAGCCAGCTGGCAAGATGGTCAAGGAAGAAGGCGGCGTGCGATTTATGGATAGCTACCTATGGGCAAACATTCATGAAGAGGTGAGCATGTCCAGCGTGTCTAAATGAGTCTGTGAAACTAACGATCGACACAAGCTCCAAGCGATGAAGGAGATTGTTGATACCGACGACCCCGAAGACAGCAGCGTCATGGGCTCTGAGGACCTGAGCCCAGACTACAACATCGACCTTCTCCTACCGTCGGATGCTTCAAGCGGATCCAACGAAGATTCTCAGCCAGATCCCGTCCATGTCTTTCGACTCTGGCAGTTGTTTGTGGACCGCGTTAACCCTTTGACCAAAATCATCCACGTCCCGTCGGTACAACCATATGTGATGGAAGCGGCGACCAACATGAACAATATCCCGTTAAATTACCAGGCCCTGTTGTTCTCAATCTTCACCATGGCTGCGGTGTCTCTCTCCGATGCCGAAGCGACGCAGATGCTCGGATGCTCGCGCGATGATGCTCTGCGCAAGTACACCATTGGAACCAAGATGGCACTAACTAAATTCAACTTTCTCAAAAACTACGACATGGTAGCTTTGCAGGCATTGCTGCTTTATTTGGTAAGATATTAATCTTCAACAGCCTTGATGCGTGCTGACGGTTATAGTTTTCTCTTCAGAACCGCTACGACAGGCATGCAGCCTGGATTCTTAGCGGAATGGTCGTCAGGATCGCCCAAAAGATGGGATATCACCGTGACGGTGAACTCTTGAACCTCAACGCCTTTGAAACCGAGATGCGAAGGCGTATGTGGTGGCAGATCATTCTGCATGATGCTAAGAATGCCTTGGTTTCGGGGCTGAGCCACTCGATGCTCCCTAGCAGCTGGGACACCAGGATGCCACAGAATGTGAACGACGCGGACTTGTTTCCTGGATCGAACGAACCCATCCAACCGCGCGAGGGCCCAACAGAGATGGCATTCTGCCTCATCGGTTACCAGATTGCCAAGTTCCTGGTCCACGCCGAGTCTCTCCACGGCACCCCGGGATTGGAAGCTGCCATTATGGGCGACGATTACGAGGACAGAGATCCCGACATGTTTCCCTCCATCGAAAGGTACCGAGATCTTGTCGATGACCTCGAGAAGGGCTTGCTGGAGGTTGAAGCCCGCTACATCGACCCCTCTGCTGGACCTGTGCACCTCGCAGCCCTCGCGATACGCCCAATGCTTACCAGCAAGATGAGAGAGATGCTGGTGCCCATGAGGGAGCAGCCAGAATGGGGGACTGAAATCCTCGACAAGAAGGACAACCTATTCAAGATTGTTTTGATGAACAACGAGCACAGCACCAACGCTTACGAGGTGATGGAGCATGCAGGGTTCTTGTGGTTCGTCAAGTTCCACTTCCAGATCGACATCTTCACCGTCATGACGAAGCAGCTCTGCCAGCGTCCGACTGGTTCTCTTGCGGATCGCGCTTGGAACATGGTGGAAAAGATTTATCGATTTCACCCAGAGCTTATGGACATGAACCAAAAGGTGTACGTGGTGCAGGCTCAGACTGTTCTGAAGGCATGGAAAGCCCGGGAGCAAGCCTTCCGACAGGCAGGCCAACCTGTCGAATGCCCCAGCTTTGTGTACCGCCTCCGCGAATGCCTCGCCAATGATGGGCGCAGCTCTGAACCACCAACTCAGCCGCCACCGACTCAACCTCCAACATCGGCGGCCCAAATGACAGACCTTGATCCATTCCTCGGCGGTTATCTGGACGTTTCGACTCTCAACTGGGACATGTGGGGGAACATGAATCAACCACAGAATCAGCTTCCTACTTCACTGTTTGGCGGCTTTGGCATGGGCAGCATGAATTGAGTGGTGGCTTCAATGCAAATGAGTATTAATCATCTTGGAAAAACGGTGCGGCTGGTACGAGGCTAATGAAATGGGAATCTCCACGGAGTCGGTTGTACAATTACATATAGAGCGATCTGTTTGGGCGCCGGTAGGCTAAATAGATGGTTGACATATACACGCACACTCGGGGCAGGGATGCTTCTTCCTACATGTACTTAATGAACACTCGGGACAGGGCAGTCTACGCTTCTTGTATGTTTATGTATCAGTAACGAAGACATCAATTAGTTTCACAAAGAGGTCAGGCAAAGTATGTCAATGACTTTTTCTTGGCGGTCTAGTTACTTGATCGAGATGAACCTTGATTCCCCCCTTTCCAACCAGACACCATTTTCTCCTTGCTTTCTCATTCTCGTCCCCATTTCCAACCCATGTTCATATTGTCCCACAGGCGTTGACTTGATTCCATCGAGGAAGGTTGGCTTGTCTTGTTGTGGCTTCTATCAATGGAGGTTGTCGTGGTTGTGCCTAGGCGGTGGCAGGGCGAATGCCGTCGTGGCCACCAGAGTCGTGACCCTGGCCACCAGAGTTCTGGCCATGGCCGGCGACGTTGTCATGCTGCTGGGCACCGGTGTTCTGATTCTGGCGGTTGTCCTGAGCCTCGTTGTCAGGGGCGCGGTCACGACCGGTGATGGCACGGGCACGCTGGAGGATGTGGCGAAGATACTGGACCGCAAAACCCTGGCTGATGGGAGCCTGGGGGAAACGCTCCCAAGAGCCGTTCGTATAGTGAAGGGTACGGACGGGGTTGTTGGCGTTGTTGCGAACAGGTCGGCCACCGTTGGCGGCGTTGACGTTGTGGATAGGACGGGGTCTAGCAACAAAGATGACATAGCCGATGAGGCCCGAGACGATGAGCACCATAATAGCGCTGACAGTGACAACCATCATGCTGCTGTTCTTGTCCTCAGGGAGAGAACGAGAGACAATCTGGATCGACATGTTGATGGTTGTTCTCCTGCGTGTTAGTTCTTGTCAAGCTTGAAGTAGATCAATCTCAGTACATACCGATTGGTGCTTGTTGAGTTTCGTTGTGGTTGTTGTTGTTTCGATTGAAGGGAGGGCTTCGTCCTTTGATACGAGCTGTAGCTGTATGAAAGGATGAAGAGAAAATGTTGAAGAGTCGATATGTGAGAAGAGAAGAGAAGGTATATATAGAGAGTATGTAAACGGACATGACAACTGAGTTGAATCATTGTTGAATAGAAGGACGAACGGGTGATATAAGTTGAATGACAAGTATGAAGATAAAAGGTGAGGAAAGTGATCTGTTTGAAGATTTGAGATGATGGCCGAATTGGGATGATCAAGTTGCGTTTGGCACTGACATATCACGATACGATGGTTAAAGTTGAACAAACGTCGAAACACCATACGAACAGGACATAGAAAAAGTGAGAGAAAAAGAATTTTAACTCAATTTAGAAGTAACTGACTACTCTACCTTACTCAATCTAGCAAAAAGTCTACAAGTCTAGAAACGTCTACAATCTAGCAACGTCTACTCTGAATCTAGCGACTAAAAACAAACACATGTACTCTTACGAGACCAAACACATCGCCTCTTCCTCACTTAAGGAAGATTACCCTCTTCCGCATCCCTCTGAAAATCCCTATTATCACGCATGGTAGCACTCATCCTACGCTCCGCCGTCCTCCGACTCTTTGCCTCCTTGTTCAATTGTCGGATTCCCACCCACTGGACGCAGTTAAAGATGAGTAGGAATATTATAACGATGATGCATCCTATCGTTGCGTATAGCCAGCCTGTGGTTCCCTTGGCGGGCGTCTCCTCTGCGAGGCCTGTGGGCGTTGCTAAAGGTGGGATGTTGGCGGTAGTAAGCGTAGCCCAGTCAGTGGGCGATACTAAAGGTGGGATATTAGCTGTTGTCAAAGTGACCCAGCTCTTGGACTCTACGGACGGAGGTTCAAACCATGAACCGCCGTCGCCGGGTATGGTTTGAATAGGAGCATCCCAAGTGCTGGGAGCAGGCGCAGGTGCTTCCGGGTTAGGTACCGGAGCTGGAGCTGGGGCGGGAGGCTCCCAGGGGTTGGGTGCTGGAGGTTCCCACGGGTTTGGAGTGGGAACGGGAATGGTGGGATCCCAAGGGTTGGGGGCCGGAAACTCCCAGGGAGCGGCCATGTTTGCCGCGATGTGAGAAGATAGGTTGGAGATCTGGCAGAGTGTTAGCAGGTAAGATCGAGAGTGGAACGTACCTGTGTTTGCCGTTCGATTGAGTGTGGGTGAGTGTGTCTGGTCGGAAGAGGATGTATTACAGGACGAGGATGTGGTTTTATGCGTTTGCTATGCTTTCAGGTCTGAGTAGTAGTGGAACTCAATGTACAATGTTCAAAAGGCTAGAACAAAGAGAAGGCTCATTGTCTTGTTCGCCTTGGCCCTTCACTTGCATTTCATCTTGGCTTCTTTGTTTGGTCAGGCTGATGTCATTGTCTAAGTGTAGCGAATGAGAGATTGTGTATCATGAAAATGGGACACTGGCGACTGGAACAGAATGTCAAAAGGTCATGGGTATTTGTTCTTTAATGTGTGATCAAAACTGTAGTCGCGACTTGTCATGACCTCAAGGAACAGCCGAGTAACTACTGTACAACAGTCGATCATGAAACCACGATCCAAACAACCCCGAGTAATCAGTTACCACATTCCTCGTCCGACGAATCCATCCCTCGAAGGTACGCCTCAGTGCACTTCTCAACCCGCTCATCCTCCAACTCGAAGGTACCCTTCATCCCGCCATCAAACCGGCTATACAGCTTCTAGCCAGTAAAAGCCAAAGGAAAGAATGGAAACGCCGCAGTTTCAAGCTCAAGATCAGTGACGTGATTGGTAGCGTAGTTGACAATGACGCGAAGCTGGCCACCCTTGGCGCCGATATCCCAGTAGTTGAGGACGTTGCGGATCTCATCGAGGTGGGTGTCTGCGTCGTAGAAGGCTCCTTCGTTTACGATTTCTTGGAAGATGATTACTACATCGACGTTTTTGGCGTGTTCTTCAAAGAGGCGCTTGTTGGTGGAGAGGTTGTAGACCAACATGTCTTCATCGTCGTGACGGCGCCATCCGCCCTTGTCAACGTTTTTGAACGGTGTCGTATGTGGCTCTGATGGGAATTTCGATCTTGCTCACGCTGTAGATGTACTCGGTGAAGTCCTTGGAGGTAGCGACATTGGTGAAGAGAAGTCCAGTGTCGTGATGGAGAAGAGTTAGGTCATGGTGAACATCAATGTAGGATCGAGGGTAGTGACGACTGAGGTTGCGACGAACTCCCCAGCGAGTCACGATGAAGTCTCCATCGTCGGGATCTTGACGGTCTTGGGACCAAACGAACGAGTAGATGCGATGACGGATTTGCTGAAGGGCGTCGCTTGTCTTGAGAGGATTTTCTTGGTCAACCTCGAATAGTCGTTCCCAAGGGAAGTTGGTGCACTTAGGAGAGTTGGAGGAAGGAACGAGAGAAAGTAGCACGTCTTTTGCGCCTTCATAGAGAGACGCCAAGGGAGCGCTGAGCTTCTCCATCGCGATGGTGTTGATGCTCTCGCGTGCACAGCTCAGTGCATGTGCGGTTGTAGAGAAGATCAAGGTGAGGCGTGAAGAATTGACATGAGGAGCTTTAGGCAGAAGAGGTTACAGTGTGGGTTGGTGAACACAAACGCCGTGATTAACTGCTACATCGAGAGGTTCTCACGGAAGGAGTAACTGACTCGCAGTCACCCAATAGGTTGGCTACAGCAAACATTCACTCAAACAGTACCTAACAATAGAAATGTAGATCTCAAAATGAAACGACACCTAGACGGAGGAAGAGCTAGGTGTCGAGATTAACGACGGACCAGTTTGTTTCTTCTCAGATCAAGTCCAAGAGTCCAAAGACCCTGCCGGATAACCGCTGTCCACAATGGACAGCGTGCGGCGGACGTTCTTGACTATCTGAAGAAGAAAGAAAAAGGAAAAGGGAAAAAAAGCTCTGGGTCGCGCAAAGTGTTTTGAGAGGTTTGCTGAATTTCTTCTGCTGACTCAGCTTCATGATGTGTCCATCACGTGATTAGAACTCCGAGGCGGAGGGAAGGCCGGGTCACGTGTGTCCCGAGATGAGGAATTCGCAGGTGGTGATTGGTCGGACTGGACCGAGAAGCCGAGGGAGCCCGTTCCGATACTTGCATTGGAAGCATTGGCATCGGGAAATCCATCATCATCGATTCCCCAAACGACGAACCGAACCGCTTCAGTGGTACCAACGACGCCGACGATATATCGTTGAACGAACAATTTTGGCCGCCTTTTCAATTCGATCCCCTCGATATTCTTCTGCCACGATGCTCGCTCAACGTGTTGGCGTCGCCGCCCTTCGCCGAGGTACGTTAAAGCAATCCCCGATGCCGGGTTCTGCGAAAAAGCAGTGAATAGCCTCATGAGATGCGCAGACTGACCAATTGTCTACAGGCGCGGCCAAGCCTAGCAGCGTCTTCTTCCAAACACTGCCCAAGGTTGCCCTGACTGCCGGCATCTCGACCACTCCCTCCCGGTAAGCTTCCCAAGCACGAGCAATCGCGAAAATGCTTCCTCGACCTCTGACACGTGCCTTCCAGTCCCGTCGCCAGCACCAAGCTCTCCCAAGAGGAGGGACGTCAACTCCTCGTCAACCAGCGCCTGAACCGTCCCGTGTCTCCCCACCTGGGTATTTACAAGATGGAGCAGACCTGGTTTGGCAGCTCTGCCTGGAACCGAATCACCGGCTGCACCCTCTCCGCCACCATGTACGCCTTCATGGGCGCTTACCTCGTCGCCCCCGTCGTCGGCCTGCACCTCGAGACCGCCAGCGTCGCTGCCGCTTTCGGTGGTCTTCCTCTTGTCGTCAAGGGTGGCCTCAAGTTCGCTCTCGGCTTCCCCTTTGTCTACCACTTGATCAACGGCTTCAAGCATCTCCTGTACGATATGGGCAAGGGCTTCGCCAAGCCCACTATCAAGAAGACCGACAACATTCTCTGGGCTGCTAGCATCCTCGGTGCCATTGGTCTGGTTGCTTTCGTGTAAGAGATATGAAAAAGAAGGAAGGGAGAAATAGATTGGGCTAGCAACAGCAGTGGATGAAATACACCAAAGCCGTGAGGGATTGAGAAAGAGTACGGGAAATGGGAAACGAAGGTACTCGTGTAGAAGTATGAATGAGCCTGGGAGGGCAATTCCTGATTTTGAGCAAATCAATTTTTTACTATATGTACACCAACCCTCTTACCCAAATGCATGCCCTTTTGTGAGGTATCCCGAAGCCTAAAACGCCATTCGCCTTCGCATTGCTATAATTTGTGTCAAGCACGTTGGGTTGGGATTTGCCTACTCCAAGAACCTAGCATCCAGGATCGCCCGGATCAACTTCCTGTTGCCGGACGAGGCAATCTTTTCTCCTACGATTGTTCCAATGAACTCCTTCAGCTCCGAAACCTCCGACTCCAAGTTGGCTGTGCCATTTACACCATTGACGGTCGACTCGCCCCGCTCCGACAGGGATGCGACAGCTTGCACGATGCCTTGCACGAGCATCTCGTAGTCCATTGTCCCCTCGGCCTTTTCCTTGAGTGGTTGCAGAATTGCGGTGTCGAAGGTCTTGAGATTTCGCAGCACCAGAACTCGGATGGCTTCGGGTCCGCCGGCCTCGAGAAGACCGTGGATGGCGCCGTAGAGGACGGCGGGTGGCTTGGTAGGGTCGAGGAAGTACTTGAGACATGTTCTCGTGAGCTTTGTCCTGAGTAGTGTGTTTGAAGCCGAGTATTTTCGGGCGATTTGTCCAACTAGCGATGCAGCGAGTTGTCGCAAGTCGTACTGTTCCTTGATGGCATCAACTCCTTCATCGGCACCAAGTTTTCGGGCCATCAGACAGGTCAGGGCAGGCGCGGAGAGAGGGCTGGCATAGGGATCGAGGAAAAGACTCTTGTTTTCGATCAGGGCGTTTGTCAACTCCATCATCTGCTTCAGAGTGAAAGTGTCGTCCAAATGGTGCGTTACACGATCCATGATGAAGTTGATAAAGTATGGGATGAGCTGATGCAGACCAGGATCGTCCCTCACGGAACCGAGAGCAGCCTGTCTGAGTCGCACAACTTCCTCATCAGGGTTATCGTCGAGAATCGCGGCTTGGATCTTGTCAAAGTAGAGGATGAGCTCCTTGCTGACGATGTGCTTGACGGATGGCTTCATTGCGACGTTGTCGTTGCCGGCGAGTGCAGAGAGGGCGGGATTAGCTCCGGGACCCTTGGGGAGGAGCTCTTGCGATCGGGATTCGGATGTTGTTGGGTTTTGGGGGATAGAAGGCTGGACACCTTCGATGGCGAGCCAGTGTGCTAGAAAGTGTTAGCATGAGGATTCACAACGAACTTCGAGATATGCGCACCAGTGAAACCCATGTCGCGAGGGACCTTGGGTAGAGGCGCATTGATGAGCTTCTCAAAATCAACCTCCTCATCCTCAATGTAGAACAGCGGCTGGCCTGGACCGAGGCTGGCCTCGCCATAGCGCAGAGGACGCGTCGAGTCGTATCCGTAGAGGGGTTCCACGTCGAGAGCCCTGAGAGCGAGCGAGATGTCGTTAACAGTGAGAGTAGTTCGACGAGCGGCGCGCATGAATCGCAGAGACTCGACAATGACCTGACCAATACGGTACTCGACATCTTGAGTCAAGCACTTGAGGGCCTCATCGTTGAGAGAGCTGATGCCGACCGACTCGGCTACGTCCTTGACGTTTTTCGGGGTTCCAGAGGAGCTTGGGTGTTTCGGCCATGGCGTTCTTCGATAAAGCCCACTATGGAGCTTTTGCAATGGATAGAGACGTATTTCGAACAGGCCGATTTGCTGGAAGCCTGCGATTTCGGTGTGAGGATGTGGATGTTGGAGAGGTTTCCAAGTGTGATGCTTTCTTGAAGCTGCGCGAGGCTGAGAGAGCAGTGGATTGAAGTGTGGCTGAATCTGGGGTGCGCCACAATTTAAATTTCCTAAATTGGTGGGGCGCTTGTTAAAGTGTGGCTGGTGTGAATGTGAAGATTGCCGCAAGAAGGCAATTTTCCTTTCAACGGTTTAATAGCCGGATTTGGATATCTCAAACAAAGAATAATACGAAAACGATTCTATGAGTTTCATAGAGAATGTTTCACCTCACATTACCAACTCACCGAGGCTGCACGTCAACCTCGTAAGCGCCGCATTTCATCTAAACGCTCTTACAACAGGCGCCAAAGTGGGTCTCTAAATACGGCGACCTTCAAATACGTTATACGCGTATACTGACAGCCGCCATGACAACGAAACCAAAGGGCGGGAAGCCGTATTTCATGCGATAGGATGATGCACATGAGATGGACGCGTAATAAAGGATCTCAGACGGCGGAGGATTTGCGGCTGTTATCCACATTCATACGTGGAGGCTGAATATGACTGTGTGCTTGTTGAGTGTCGTGGGGTTTATATACGACTCCGACGCCTTTTCAATAATAGAGATGAAGACAGAGACAGTTTTCTTGTAAAAATACGCTAGACTGCTATTCTCTTTCATTCCCAGGCCTGGGCAAACAGAACCCGTGGGAACCTCGAAACTTGACAACCCGAGCACCAACAACCCAGCGGACAAACAACAGTCAGCGGCCACACCAAAATGTCTAAAGTCAAGGACTTTTTCGGTAGCCACTGGTTCGACCCGCATTGGAAGACGAGAGTCCATATCGGCATGATGGTCCTCATTGTTGCCGTCATTGCCCTCACTGGTGCCCGGGTCGCCACGAAACCCAAGGGCACACGAACCACTCGGTCCGACACACTGGGTATCACAATGGTATGCAGCTATTTATGCGATTTTAAGTAGACCAGGGCTAATAATTTCCGAATACCAGGCCGTCAAGAGCATCGTTTTCCTCATCTACCAGTTGCTCACCGACAAGGTCGACCGGTTTAAAAAGTGGAGGAGTCTCAAAGCATATGCAATTCTCAACACCATGGAGATTGTATTCTGGTTCGTCGTGATCATCATAACATTTATGGGAATCTCGAGGTTTTGCCAAGGTGCAAGTTGCGCTTTTGCGTGGTTCGTTGCCCTCAACGGTTTCTTGCTCATGTAAGTCTGCACTGTCTGCCAAACAAACAGTGGAGGGGAAAGCTGACGTTTGGGTTCATTTTAGGGCTACATCGTTCTGGGCGGCTGTCATTTGTTGGAAGGATCACAAGTACTTTAAGAGTACTGGTGTTGTTCGTGGGACGGCGCTTCCTACGCATGCGGTGAATAACTCGCCATACTCTTCGCAATCGGCCATGAAGTAGACAAGAATGGATGAGAAGCCCAGGCATACACGAATGGATTGAGATTGGTCCTAAGGTTGGGATCAGTTCCAAAAGAACAATTACACAAGATGGAGTACGGCGTTTTTGGTCGACACGAATAGGGGATTCGACGATAGAGGATAAGCGCTTGCTCTTCACCAGGCTTCATTGAGATGTAGCTTATATAGGGAGGGTGAAGGAGGAAAGTTTTCCATGTTTGATAGATGTTAGAGGTTTGTAAGGACTTATGCGGGATCTGAAGTGCATTTAGATGCAGTCTTGTAGAGTCAATATTGAATAGAGGCTGGTCCTACCCAACCTATGTCTCCAATTTCGTCCCTCCGCCTGAAGTAAATTCAAGAAATGCTATAAGTAACAATAACGGGAATTAACTAGCTGAAATGCAGCCGCCAACCTTTGACTGCATCCTTTGTTCAAAGGTGTTGGGTACCTCGAAGGGGTCACAATCGTCAACAGGACGACACTGTGAGACTGCGTGTGGATGAGACTGCTTTATGGGACAAGTAGAAAAAGACAATGAGGCTTAAAGACCCTTGCTAGAATTATGGAAGGCCCCAAAACTGTCTTTTTGCTCAATGTCCGGCTTTGCCGTTGAAGTGACTTGATTCCTCCACCTGTCATTAGGCCACCCGTAGGTGTAACGATGGAGAAAAATGGATTCCTGGGCCATACTGATCCGGACGCCATTCTTTGAAGAAGATGTCCAATTGTTCATCTCGCTCTAATGGAAACTAACGAGTGTTTCTATCCATGCGTTTGCGCCCCGTCATGACTGATTATGCAAGAATGTACAAAGTGCTTATGCCAACAGTCCAATGGTGAACTTTCTATCATCCTTTTCCAACTCATCCTTAAGCCCCTTGAGCTCATCAACATCCCATCCAGCCCAAACAAACCGACCACTCAAAAACTTGGCTTCCTCACTAGCCGCCCAGACCGAAAAGTCACCAGCAAGAGTCACATCATCAGGGACAAGCCCAAACGCATCAATCAAGCCAGCGATCGGCTTGGTAATGCCAGTATCAGCAATGAGACCTGGGTGAAACTGAATAACAGTCTTGTCCGGGTTCTCTTTGGCGTAGTACTCAAAGACCTTGTAGGCTGCAAGCTTGGATGCGCGGTAGCCTGAGAAACCTTCCATGTATTGCATGTACATTGCTTCGGTTGAGACGTGGATGACGGTGGAATTCGGGGCGGCGAGGGGGGTGAAGGCTTGGAGGAGGTTGAAGTTTCCACGGACTGAAATGTCGAAGCCGAGCCACCAGTCGTCGGGATCGGAGTCAGCAATGCTGTTCGTCTTGGGCATGTAGCCTGCGTTGGCTACAATAATGTCGATGCTTCCCTTTGTCGACTTTGCAAAGGATTGAACAGCTGAAAGAGTAGACTCCCGGTCTACAATGTCGACGCGGTACGTCCAGACGGTGGTCTCAGGGTAGAGACTCTCGATCTCGGCCTTGTTCTCGAGAAGTGTCTTTTCTGTGCGGCCGAGGAGGGCTAGGTCGCTGATGCCGGACTTTGCAAAAGATTTTGCGATGGAGGCGCCGATGCCAGAACCGCCTCCGGTGATTAGAGCATTCTTGCCTTTGGTGGAGAGTTCGGGGCGAGTTGGGGAGATGGTTGGGTAGGTGGTGTTGTGGACGGTCTTGATAGGAATGGGCGCCATGTTTGCTGCAATGAGTTCGAATCTTGACAAGATATTGAATTGATGCTGATTATGTCTTGATTGTCGCGTACTTCCTTCATTCTCCTGGTCCTATTTGTATCATCGTTATGAGGCCATCAGGGCCCATACTGGGAAATAACCTGTCCATGTCAATCGAATCCTTCTTGTCAAATAACGTTGATTGAAACCGAAATATCTCCATTTCAACGTTATCGCAGGATCAAGTTCCCTACGATCAACGTTATTGAAGTTTGAACGTTATCATACTTCCATCTTATCTCCGTGGTTCACGACCCAAATCCTTGGTGTTGTTAGTGCTCCCGGGAACCTGTACAGGCACGGCCGGCGTGATTATAAAGTCACGTGATATATCTCACGGCCGGCGTGTTAATAAGATCCGTTATGTAAGCCACGGCACAGCATTATTCATAACCAATCAGA
>NKCK01000222.1:0-69968 GCA_003946995.1 Fusarium oligoseptatum
TTTTCAAGGTTGGGATTTTTGTCACGCTCGCTTGTTTGTCCCACTCGCTTATCATGTACGTTAAACTATTCGCACTGAAGTCTTGTTCTTTTCCTTTACTAAGCTGCTAAAACCAGGTTGCCTTATTCTTCTTCTACGGCTGGAATTTCAACTGTCGGCTGCACGCTGGATGAGGAATTTAATTGGTCCCTTCAGCGGGGCTGTACCGTTTATCGTCACGCGTCGTCCCCGTCCCCAGAAATCCCCTCCTTTTCTCGGGTTTTGGTTGACTCTGAGTTGGCATCCTCCCTCTGCTCAAAATAGATCAACATACGTGCAGGTTAAGAATGGCTCAAAACCTACTCGACAGCAGACTACAAGGCACATGCACTGTATGCGGGCTGGGCTTTGAAAGGTCCGATCTAGCATCTCCTCTCAGCCAGGTCAAAAAGTCTGCAGAACGTGGTTGTATGTGTTGTCGACTTTTTGGCCCTATCCGCCGAATGCTTCTCAGAGTGTTGGTCTAAAGACAATCTAAATGATCCTATTATGGACTGGTTCCCTGTTCGAATGGGCGGAGGCTCTTCTGAGTCGCGTGCGGATGTTATTCTCAACTGGACGTCAGCAAGCAGTGGTCAAAAGCAACATGTTATGTTTGACATCTTGGGAGAGGTAAGATATATGGCTTGAATAGTTCACAGAACAGATCTAAACATAGCACAGAGAGAAAATGATATCCCTTGGCCTGGATTCAGAGTCAGACCGTGTCCGGCGGTGGACGCAAACAGTCAGGAGTGCGTCGAGTTCATTCAATCTCACCTCGATGCCTGTGATGAAGGGCATGGAACTTGCGATAAATGGATCCCCAAGACCATTAATGATGCCGATCAAGGAGCGACAAGACCTAGCCGGTTGCTGGAGATTGTCAATGAGAGTGGTGATTTAGGGCTTCTCCTCAAGGATGCGACTAACATCGAGGGCAATTACACTGCGCTAAGCCACTGCTGGGGAACTCTACAGGAAGCTCAGAAGATACCAATCTTGACTAAGGATAACATTGCGGAACGTTTATCTCACGTTTTCCTTGCCTCAAACCTCAGCAGGACATTTCAAGATGCGGTTCATCTCACAGACCGGCTAGGGCTGAGGTACATCTGGATCGACTCGCTGTGTATAATCCAAGGAGACAAAGAAGATTGGAACTCTGAGTGCCGCAAGATGGCTTATGTTTATGGGAGTGCCTATCTTGTAATAGGCGCAGCGTATGCCAAAGATGGTAATGGCGGGCTATACGCTCCTCGACAATTACGCAGAGTCGAATTTCGGACACCGACAGGGCAACTAGTCAAGGCTGTTGTCGAAGACGCCACAAAGTCACGAGTTGAGCACAATGCATGGGGAAGCAACAGGAAATTCTGGGAAGCCAAAAATCTTCCACTGCTGACTCGAGCCTGGGTATTCCAAGAGAGGATGCTCGCTCGGCGTACCATCTACTTTGCAGCATCTGAGCTTGTCTGGGAATGTAGAAGCAAGATCGACTGCGAGTGCAGCGAGATGATGATGCGAGAGCGTTCTGGGCAAGCAAGCAGTGTAAAGACACACTACCACTACGTCTTTAACCGGTGCACAGATTTGGCAAGATTTGACATCTGGCATGATATCGCAGCTCAATACAGTTCAAGAGCTATTACCCATCACAGGGACAGGCTACCTGCATTGGCTTCAATAGCTAAGCAAGTCAACAATCATGGCGAGTGCGTGTGCCTAGGCAGATATCTTTGCGGGATATGGGAGCAAACTCTACCAGATGGCCTACTCTGGTCAGCCGATTACCAGAGTGCTACCCAGGTTCCTAATGGCACAAATGACGAAGCAACGCACATAAGGTCAACCAACACGTCCATCCCATCTTGGTCTTGGTTATCGATTGAGGGCAGGGTTAGGACCTCGGCAGCCTCGAAACAGGCTCTGGTGAGAATTACAGGCATTGATTACGTTTTGGCCAGTGATGATCCTTACGGGGAGTGCACACGTGCGGAGATCAAACTTGTTGGGCGAGTGGTGCCAGTCGACATATTCATCTCCACAGCCACCCACCAGGTTGTTGTCCGAGCACGTAATTCTAGAGAGGAACGACCACTTGTGGCGGATACTCGACCCTTTGAATGCTCGGGAGAGCAACTAGCAGAGGCTAACATGGTGGTCCTGCAAGTGGGTTACTTTGTGCGGATGGGAAACACCTTGTTCTGGTATTGCTGTTTAATTCTGCAACATGAGAGAGATGGCACGAATAGGTATCGGCGCGTTGGGATAGCCCATGTATCTAAGCAGGCCTTTGCGAGTGCTGATGAGGAAAGCATTGTGCTGGTGTAATCCATTAAGGTGGACTGCGCAGCGGGAAAATCACTTCGGTTTTTTCATATATCATAGGTGAGGTGTTCCTTGATTTGTTGAAGTATAATATTTTTAGTTATTAGTGTACGTTAATAGTGTAGGCATCATTCTTTTGGCCTAGTCGATATAGTGATACACTTTGGCCACTTGAGTCTATACTCTGAAAGAATAAATACTAGCGCAGCAACAGTTATTCAAGCACAAGGGAAGAAAGAAGATTTACTAGGCAGTTCTATACAAGGTTGTGTTTTTATTTATCTAGAGCATATCTGTCAAGTCCATGTTCTCTAGACGACCTAGGACCTAGGCTCATCCATCCGCCCTTTGAGCAAGACAGACTTGACAGTTTCATTCTAGCTCGTTCAATAGAGTGCACTGGCCCTCTACTTTGAATCCTTGCGGATGATACGCCTCTCGCCCTTAGCGTTCTCTGCAACTTCGTACTCGATAACGCATGGCTTTCCACGCTTCATAAGCGTGACGGTGACGATTTCAACGTCCTCGTTGGCGTACGCCTCGTAGTCAAAGTCGTCGGGGAGGTCGGGGATACCCGGACCGGAACGAGACTTCTCAGTATTGGCAGTTTTGTTGTCCATGTCGATGGTGTTGGTGGTTGTGAAAAGTGTGATGTTGTTTCAAGTCAGATTGTGAAATATTGAATCCCAAGGTTTTTCGTCGGGGTGATAGACGGAGGAACATTTATATACAGATCCAATACTCTTTTTCTTTGTAAATCGCTCTAGTTCCCCTTTGTCCTACTTGTCTCGTGACGTAGCTTCCGCTATTATGCTCTGATTCTCTGAAGGCTTTAGTTGTCTCACACTCACTGGTCAGGTGAACTCTACAACAAGGCCTGCGCCTATGTTCAGTGCCCGGGAACAAACACTTGTTAACTGTCGGTTCGACCTTGGCAAGTATTAACGAGGAAACAAAGGACTCGCCTGCACTCACTATCACATCCCTTATCAACACGACAAAGGGCTAATTCTTTCCAGAAGACTTGTTTACTATTATTGGCATTCTTTGCTTTCTCACTAACCGACGATGCACCGGTTTACTATCTCAAATCAAAGAAATCCCCCTTACTTCGTCTCGGACGCATAGGCTGGAGGGTTAAATCGAGTGGAAGCAACATAGCCACCATCAATCCTAAAGTCCGCACCATTAACAAAGGAAGCCTCGGGACCAGACACAAAGGCAACAATGCTCGCAATCTCATCCGCAGATCCAGCCCTCGGAATAGGCGTGGTCTTTACCATCTGGCGGACATTCTCCCCAGCCTCAGATTCCAGCTCTGAACGAATCATCGCTGTGGTGATGACACCCGGGCTGATGCTGTTGATCCTGATTCCCTTTGTTCCGGCTGTTTTGACAGATGCTTGAACCCGAACAACGTTGCCCCTCTTTGAGATTCCATATGCGAGGCCTGGGTTGCCTTCGAGATCAATGTTGGCGTGGTGGAGAAGCTTGTCTTTGGGAGCGGTTGCGAGATGCTGTTCCAACTCTGCATTGATCGCGCTTCCGTACAAGGCGCCGGCAATGCTGGAGACGGTTGTCAGTGAGGAGCCAGAAGGCATCACCTCAAGAAAAGCGTCGATGACATTGGCGGTTCCAAGTAGGTCGACCTCAAAGATCTGCCGAGCAGTTCCCATCGAGGGGGAGATTCCGGCTGTGTTGACGACAGTGTTGAGAGTGCTAGTCGAAGTCGTATGCTTAGCCAGCTTTGTAACTGATTCGAAGCTAGACACATCGACTATTTGGGTCTCAACATCGTGACCAGTGTCTCGAAGGCTGTTGGCTGCAGACTCCAATGTGTCTTTGGAGTAGTCGGCGAGAAAGACACGGCGGCCTGCACCTAGGCGACGAGCAATGGCAAGGCCCATGCCTCCAGCGCCGATAACAAGCAATCCATTTCGAGCAAAAGGCATCTTGAGTTTTCGGTATCACAAATAGTCGATCAACTCCACTTGAAGGATTCCACTCTGGGGCCCCCAGAGGCCATTCTCGTATTATATCACCTTCAAACCCCATGCATGTGTGAACCATCAGATCATGGCTTTTCGTCCCTCACCGCGGAATGCGCGGGGATGGTGAGTTTCTATTGGTTTACAGACTCGGGCTCGGGAGGCTTTTAAAGCCCGGTCATGGCACCACTAGCTCGAACCGAAGCACTAAGGCTGCCGCTTGTTCCACAAACGGGACTTGTCAGTTCGCCAAGGAACGCCTCCTCGGGTGGAGGTTCGTGATGGCATCCTTCGAAGCGGGGTAGAGTAGACTGTTGATAAGTTGAGATATGGCGAACTGTGAGGCAATTGCGACTTGTGTAGAGCTTCTCTATCATGTGGGATGAAATACAAATTCAAGGCTGCCTGAGTTGATTGTCTTTTTGCCCAATAGCCCAGTGACAGTTGACCGCGGTTTTAAAATGGAATTGCGAGTAAGTAATTGCCAAATATCCTCGTGCATCCTGAAATCGAGGCAACAGATTCAATGGTATCCGACACTAGAACAGACAGAGAATTCGATCTTGGCAATTCTTTGGCTACCCAAGACCAATGAATGGGTAGTGCTTATAGACTATGTCGCTGACAAGACGAAAGCTAGTCAATACCTTGAGCGATATAGCCCGAATAGGCAAGCCAAGACAAACCTCATACAACAGACAACTCTTAGGCTGTTTTTCAAAAAGTAATATTGAGTCCATGTCCATTACTTTCTAATCTATCTATCCAGACTAATCCCATGGTCGAATAACAACTTTTTCACCAGAAACACCCCGCTTGTTCTTTGCAAGCGCCTCCTCAATATTATCCAAACCACCATCAACAACCGTCACACGGTTGGGAGTAAACAGACCCTTTGCAATCCATCCATCTTCACCTCCAAGGTGCTCAGAAAGAGGCTCACTCAAATATCTCAGATGCGGGGCACTTCCAAAACCCACGACACCCTGCACAACAACCTTGGGCTCCTTGGTCTCGCCGAGTTCCTTTGCTTCGCTGTCTGCCTGGCTAACGGTTGTGACTCGGCTTCCTTCGACCTTTAGGGACTGGAGGATCTTGACTCCTAGCTTTTGCGTCACTCGGGCGCCGATAGTATCGAAGACGAACTCCAGTGGATAATCTCCAATCGTACTGACGTAGTCTTCCAAGGAGGTGTTTGTGCGGTCTAGGACTGCGTGGGCGCCCAGGGTCTTAAGATATTCGTGGTGTGCACAACTGGCGTTTGTAACGATCCGTTCAAAGCCGGATAGACGGGCGAGTTGAACGGCATATTGTCCAACTGAAGAACTGCCACCGAGAATAACAACCGCCTTGCCCTTGCCGACAGAATCACCGCCTTCATCCCATGGCGCCGGTAGTCCTCGGCCGGTTTTATCGTAAAAAGCTGTAACAGCAGCGACGGTAGTCAACTGAATACCAGCAGCCTGTTCATCGGAAATGCTGCTTGGAGTCTTGGCCAGCAAAGCCTCAGGCATCTTGCAATACTGCTGAAAAGTTGTCGATTCAATGTTGCCAATGATTCCCTGGAAAAACACGCGATCGCCGACCGACACGCGGGATGTATCTGGGCCAAGGGCGACGACCTCTCCAGCGGCATCAGAGCCTAGGACGGTGGGCCATTCTTGGACAAAGGCTCCATAGTCGCGGATCTTCCAATCGACGGGGTTAATTGCGGTCGCTGTTATCTTGATGGCGACCTCGCCTGACTTGAGCGGTGACAGGGATCGTTCTGATATGATGTGGTTCTCTCCCTTGCCAGCCACAGTGGCAGCTTTGAAGGTGGACGGTAGAGACATGGTGACAGTATGACGATCACCTATAAATTTTTCAAGTTGAATTATCCACCAGACACTTCATCTGGGGCCAACAATCCTCTTATACGAGCCACTTGCCTCGGTCTGGCTACATTATCGATATCGGCCCGTCGCCCGCATTCGTTGACAACTCCACAAAGACCCGCTTGTGGGATGATGCAAGCCGGACTGTCTAACCTTGATCGGTTTGGTCTGACCCGATGATCCAGGCACGGGATGACGGAATTGGTTCTCCGTCATTCCATCCGGGTCGTGACCTAGGTGAATTTTCACCGACTGATATGATGGAGTTTGGCGGTCTATCACGTTGTTGGTAGAGTGACATGATTTGAATAGATAAGCACATCGAAGGTGCTGGCAATATTGACGTACACGTAGATTCACATTCCTAGGTGGTGTCATGATGGGTATAGGGTATGGACACTCATTGTCTGGTTGTGGGGGAATAATATCGCTTCTTGATGTATCATCTAACGGTTCCCTAGACTATATAAGCCTGATTAGAATTACAGAGAGCGAGCTAACACCCATGCCTGATACCAACATGTCTGAATATAGGCTGGTAAGTGTGTAATTCCACAATCAATGTAATAGTCCATGTTTAGCGACAACACACACTGAAGGGCTAAAAAGTGCCCTCCCAATTCTTAGCTAAACCCTACCTCCGAATAAGAACCCATCAAGAGGTTTAACCCCCTGTTTACGACTTTTATAAATGAAAATATGGCACAATAGAATAAACCGTAGATTATTCAATGCGGGTACATGCAAAATGATCATTCTTCCGCGTCTTGTAAGCAGCCACTGTGGATATGTTACCACCAAAGTACTCCCTGCGCACGCAAGAAAACCAAGTTACCCCAATAATATCTGTGGCTACTGTACACAAGCATATTTGAAAAGCTGTCATCTATCCAATCAAGAGGCAGAATTTCCCCAGAGAAGACTCCGCCCATGTTGTGCTATCTCTTCCTCAAGTCCCCCGCACTCTCTCTCTCTCCCTTGACATCAACTCTTCTCTTCCTGTGTCGATTCGGTATGCAAGCATCGCAACCTTGGTCTTCGCTACGCAGTTTGCGGCCGTGGCCGGATGGAGATGAGGGAGACAGCGGTCCAACTGGGAGGAAGCCCAAACCATTGCCCAAGAAACGCATTCTTGTCGCCGAAGCGTGCAAGCTCTGTCGCAAGGTGAAAGCCAAGGTATAGTATCTTCAAGTCAAATCGTCGCGTCAATATCGGTCATTGAATTATAACACTTGTTACATAGTGCAGTGGAACTCGTCCACAGTGTCACCGATGTCAACGTCTCAACGCTGAGTGTGAGTACAATACAACAAACGTTGGAGAAACGCGCACCGAGGCGAATAAGCGAAAACTCAACGAACTGAGCTTACACGAGGAGCTTGTTCAAATCCTGCGCACAAGAGACGAAAGCACCGTCGGTTCGGTCCTGCAGCGGCTCAGAGGCGGACAGGATGTCGGTGCTTTGGTTAGACTTGTGCGCGACGGTGACTTGCTTCTTCAGTGTTCACTAAACCCTCAAGGGTACTTTAGATACACGTTTCCCTTTGTTCGGGAAATGCCGCAGCATCTTTACATGCCTAGCAATCCCTATCTCGACTCGCTGCTACACCATCGAACCATCATCAGTTCGCCAAGCGCGACCCAGCCAGGCGATGGCCCCTGGAAGGCGTATGATATTCCATACCATGCCGCAGTTCTTGTGGAGCCTCGGATAGACCGTGTTTCAGCCTCAAGGTGGACGAGCGTGACGTCCTCTAACGAGCTTGTGCGGAGTTTGCTGCGGACATATTTCAAATGCGAATTTCCGTACAACTGCTTCTTCCATATCGACAGTTTTCTCAATGATATGGCCTCAGGTCGGGAGAGGTACTGCTCTTCTCTCCTGGTCAATGCTATCCTCGCGAATGCTTGTGTAAGAGGCAATACTTGAAAATCTTTCACGTCGTATGCTTAATGCGTTTGCAGCACGGTCAACTGGAACTCCCCGACCGCTCTTCCTTTTGGAAGCCGTACACTCTCGGATACCAGTTTCTAGCCGAGGCCAAGCGCCTATGGGAACTTGAGAGGAACTCTAGAAAGCGCATCACAACACTACAGGCGGGGGCCATCATATGCGTCACTTGCAACATTGACGGCATTGACAAAATCGGGGCGTCCTACCTGGCCCAGTCCATCGCCATGGGAGTGGAAATGGGGCTTTTCTCCCAGACGTTTGCCTCTCGGAGCTTGAGGCAGCGTAGTGTATATGCAATGACGGCGTGGAGTGTCTTTGCCTGGCAGGCGTAAGTATCAAAAGTGGTACATATTTCGGGCTATCTGACTAACTGTTTAACTTTGCAGGATGCAGCAGTTTCACTTCTACCTGGAGCCACTGCTCTCAGAGCCGCCCGTCATTGAGCTTCCGGTAAACCTGGGAGAACTGTTCGTCATGTATCCGCATGCTGCGTCATCGTGGCCTATCCAGCATAGCGCCGTCTTCCGCGCCGTTGTCGGATTCCGTACAATCATGAACGAGATTGGGGTACGTAACTTTGGCTCTGGAAAGGACAGAGGCGCTCTGAGCCTCGGGGAGGCCATGGTATATCGCGCCAAGATTCTGGAATGGATGGAGTCCTTGCCGCCCTCTCTGTCGCCAAGCCAAATTGTTCTTCCTGCGCCGTTAAAGCTCCAGTATGCTCACACGTCTAATGCACGTTTCGAAGCTGATCATCTTCTCTAGCATGCACATCTATAATCTCATGATAAATTTGTTTGAGCCTTTGGTTGGCTTTGAATCATCTGGGAGAAATATACTGTCACCCTCTCCTGAGGAGATTGTGACCTCGTCGAGTGCGTGCATGCAATCCATCGTACGCCTTTATTACACACGCCATAGCTTTGAGCACCTGGACACAATCATGGTCACGTATCTTCTCTTTGTCGGCTTCAACGCGCTCAAGATGCTCACAACGGCTGACCCTAAAGATCACGACGCTGTTCTTTCCACTGCAGTGCTGTGTGCCAAAGGGCTACGCGATCAGAGCCGTTTCTACTACATCGCCGAGGCCATCTTTATGGTCCTGCGCGATAGCATGGATCCAAGTGCTGCGCACCTACTGAAGGATTTTGCGCATATTGAGGATGAAGAAGAGAGGAAGCAGCTCGTTGCAAAACAGGTTCAGTCTGTCTACCCGGTGAATATCATTAGTATTGCCGACGACCCAGAGAAGCAGCGGCTGAGCAGGCTGGTGGAGGCGTATACAGGTCTTGGTCTGGATAGTGGCGCCGAGTCTGCGTCTGAACGATCTTTTGCGGAGTAATGCGAATAGGTTGAATGCTGGGATATTTCCCCATCTCGATTGCTTCAACACATGCTCAGGGTGGAGTACTATCTTGGCAGTCCGCAACACTCCCCTGTGATAACAATGTCTCAGTCACACCCCAGTTTGCATGGCTCTTTTCCTACAAGTAGGTAAGGTAAGTACGTCATCAGCCAGCTGAAGGCGAGTAAGGCGGAACCCGAGGATGCCGACTTTTAGCTAAATAGAGTTGTGGCTCCTTATTTTGCCAAGAGAATCCGCGGAGCCCGGAGAATGACTCCACATTCAACGAGGATACCAGTCTCTACCAATCAGAGACGACGAGACGGACGAACTGGTCGCCGTGATCTCTCCATTATCGTTCGCATTCGCTCGCATTCGGGAGGCTCGATGCTTGTTCTTTGAGGCTTGCTATAGGCACCAATGATTAAGATAGATATATAACAGACATCATGTCTACACAGCAGGGATTAGAGACATGAAAACAGACCTCACCATCTGCAACTCTTCACAATGAACTCTCTCAAACTCATCAGGGTTAACTCCATCGAGGAGCTTGATCAGCTGGTTGACCTCGCATGCGAGATATGGATCGACGATCCCATCTTTTCTTGCGTCGTCCCTGGTCGTCGAGAGCGACCTGACCAATATCGACAAGTTTGGCAACTTCTTCTTCACACCGAGTATTCATCCCCTGGCGCTGTTGTTATGGTTGCTTGTGACAGCTCGAGTGTGAAAATTGCCGATGCTGTAGGATTTGCTGTGTGGCATCGTCATGGTTCAAGCGACACGGCTAGGAGCTGGCAAGGCGATACTCTGAACAAGAGTAGGTTCCCCTTTGAGTACCTCACAAGAAAGTAACTGACTGACATCGTGGCTGTAGAACTCATGAGGCTTGGATTATTCTTCCGATGGATTTACCTCTTTGCTTTCGGCCAGTCAGGCGGGGCAGTCTCAACTAGCCATGGGAAAGAAATCATGACCGAGACCCGTAAGGCCGAGCGACACTACCCTGACGAGCGATGGCGTCTTGCATTTATAAGTGTCTCTCCGAACCATCAGAGGAGAGGCATTGGCCGGAAACTGGTTCAATGGGGTCTTGAACGCAGCGAGGAGGAGGGAGTCGCTGCAGGGCTTGAGGCTAGTGATGCTGGTAAGGGTCTGTATGAGAAGATGGGATTTGTAGAGGTCGGAAAGATGCCGTTTGATGGAGGAAAGAAAGAAGAGCCTGTCATGATTCGAGAGACGCGCGAGTCTAAGAAGGTGGTATAGTATAGTATAGGGGCTTGGAGGAAACTAAACTAGGTACGAGTGATAATCAGATGGGCTATGCGATAGGTATTGGGAGCGTCGAGATTGATTAGGGTGCTAGGGGGAAAACTTATTAAATGTAAGGTCAGACTATATTGATCGATTAAGACAAGGGGCGAGGGACTCCGTTCTATATCAAAGACTCGACTTGTGCAACTGCGTGACAAACACGAAACTTGTCGCCTGGAGCACTCCACCTTATGACTGCCTGCGCCTCATCAAGGACATCCGCTTATATACACCTTTTAGATGTTGGTCCAGTCTATTCAAACATTAGCGAGGTGGCAAATGATGAGCGGGGAGGGACTCATTTCACCGTTTGACAACGTGCTCTTGGAACAAGAGAAAGTGATGAGGACGGAAATCGCGATTATTCATCATGTCGCGGTCGTACTTGAAGCAGTACCAGACCATCTTGTCTATCGGTTATCCCGACTTCAACTATAATAAAGAACACATTTGTAGCAGTATCAGACAGCGTCCCGGTACGGGCGACCGCCTCTTGCTGCTATTTCGTCAAGCTCTTTCACAGAACTAGTCAAATGGAGTTCCCTTCCCCTCTCCAACCCCAGCTCCAACTTAGACAATACCCAAGTATACGCCTAGCTCTAGATAACAATAATCTTGTAGTCGTCAGAAACGCTCCCGTTAGGGCTGGTCCTGACATCAAGGCGGGCCCAGAGCTCCCTTCCGTTCTTCAAGTACCACTTGATGGAGCCCTTAGCAGCAGAGAGGCTGATATCAAGGCCAACCCCGTCCCTGAGGTCTCCATAGATGGTCCCAACGTTAATACCAACAATGCTATTGGAGACTCCAATCTCCCACGAGTCGGTGTTAATGTAGCCTGTGGTCTGGGAAATCTTAGTCCTGCACAAACGTCAAGGCCAAGGTGGCTGGGTAGTTATACCTTGATCGGGCCAAGGCTCCACTCAAATGGAAGACGACTGCGGTCATCTCCAGGGGGAAGGTTGCGGGCAGCGCTGACCTGCTCGGCCCTCCAAACATTATATCCTTCTTCAGGAGCAGTGAGGCTGATGATGGCACCTGGTGATGTGTTAGTATCATTTTACTACGTTAGTACTCTCGCTCTGCCGAGGATGTCTAACTGACCAACGTGCACTTCGCCGAAATCGGACATTTTGGTTGTGGTAATGGGTTGGGACTGTTGAGTGATGTAGTTGAGTTACTTTGGTATGTCGTTTCTTGTTGCTCTTGGGAAGACGAGGACTTTATACTCTTCTCATCTCCGTCTAACTTGTTTCAAACAATATAGCCACCATCAGACCTCGTGTCTTGTCACGTGAGATTGCATCAGGGCGTTTACCTTGACAGAATCCGACTTCGTCATACTTCGGCGCCAACATGTCGATCAATCTCAAGCAAAGCTCACGTAGAAAGCGGGCTGTTCCCTCCTAGTTGTAGAGCAGCCAGACATTCACACCGCCTCAAGGCCATCAGTTAACGAAATAGTGATAGATCATTGTTTGAGGCCAAGCTTCAGTTCTACTGGATGAGCAGCAAGGTCTCTTCTGCGGCTGTGATATAATCTCACAGATTTTTATGCAAGCCTTAATTCTGTAGTCCCACTTGCATGGATGTGTTAGGCTGAATTTTTCCGTATGTACCCTCACGTGATTCCAGAAATCTGTCACAGCGGAGCGTCTTTACCGAAAAAGGCAAGCCCGCACACCCCCAAGGTGTCCCAAGGCGGAGATTGCTCCGATAATCAGAGTGTGCTGTGGATTCTTCCATCTAGGTAGTAAAGCACACGATTGATTTGACAGCTTGCATTGCGGATCAGTTTAGTTGTGTTACCGCTGTGTTATTTCCGTTGGGTTGCTCAGAGGCCGCCCCTTCGAGCCCTTGGCCAAGCATCGCGGATCAGTGGATGTCTCTGTTCATGTCTCCAGCTAGCCACTTCTCCTGGCCTCAATGACGAGGCTGGCGCTTCTCCAATCATCATATACAGAAGAACAGATGTTATGTATCTTTTCCGCTAACAGGCTGTGTTATTCTGCGACCGCTAATATAGTACTAGAGTATGTCTCATAAGATCCACTTCCCTAACGATCAAGTGTTCGATATTAAGCTATGCTTTTTCTTAATTTGATCCGATCTGCAATGTCAGTTAGCCACAACGCTGCAGCAAAATGTTTCGGCTACTGCTCTGTTCGAGGCGGAATGTCCGATTGCGAATGAACCCGGGAGATCCCTGTTGCCATGACGTCGATGATGTTATGGAGGGGGTATGTTGCATTTCATGCAGATAGAAGTTTTGAATCCTTGAGGTTAAGGGGAACTATCGTCTAAGTAGATGGACAACTTTACTTTATCTAGGTTATTGCTATGCTATTTGTCGTTTCTTTGTCTAACATTAAAGGAACATTCTTTTTTTTTTATAAAAAAAAACGGGCTAGTGTGTGAGCATTGAGATAATGCTATGATGTGTTGAAAATATGTTCTTTGTTATAGTTGAAGCCTGGCCCTCGATAAGATAACTGAGCCTGACGACTGTAGAGGGCGATCTCTTTTGCTTTCGCGAAGTGGGATCCTTCACAGCTTCCCATTCTCCACTATGTCTTAGTTCAAAGGCGCATGCTATCTCAACACGCGGCAAGTTGTTGGTTGGATTTGTCGGGACTAGTGTTGAGCAGGGATCTTGTCTTCAGCTCGCCACGGACTGCTGATCCTTAACTAAACTCCCACATAACGAGCTATCATCCATCATCCATAGGTAGAAGGAAACAATGACATCATCCATACAGAGCTCAGCTGTCAGACCACTCGTCGAGGCTGGCTTAGACCGCCACTTCTCCAACCATGATCAGTCTCAAATTGCGTTGTTATTGGTCTCAGAAAGTGCTTTGAAGCAATGTAGCCGCACGGTAGTCAGCAAGCCACTTGATAATGATCAACATGTCTAGGATTCACGATTCTTATTACTGGTCGCATTTCTGTTTGAGGCCACCTACTTCAACCACTGTGGACAATTGACATATTCCGACCTTTACAGTAGGATGTGACCAAGTGTGATAATGCGGCTTCAGTGGCCAAGTTAGGAATCTGGTTTCTGCAATGTGCAGAACAAGGCGTTATTTGATGCGATGTTATTTTCTCATCAATTACCATCACATAGTATCATCTCCCTGCATGGCAATTGCTACGGCGGTGATCCATACAGTCCCATAATTCTGGCGAGAAGTAAGAAAGCGCTTTAAGCTGGGGTGGCAGGTAAAGCGCAAACTGAACATGTGTCTTAAGCTCCGCCTTAGAATAGCATCTCAGATATCAAGAGAAGCCAACAGCCCCAGTCTCACACCAAGTCCGGTGGAATTTGTGTAATTACCGCACATTTCAACCTTTTTGCTCAAAAAGTAACACCTCGTCCTACGCCATGACTAAATCAACTGTCGAATTCTCGTACTGCTGGGATGATTCCAAGGTTCCCGGTTCTAGCCCTCTTCCCACCAGCAAGCTGATTTCCAAGGACGGCAGTCCGAGCCTCTTGACTGCAGACAAGAACCTCTAGTTGCCTAATCAATGGGATGAGGGTCAACAAATGTGTTCTTTATGATAGTTAAAGCCCGGCCTTCGATGGCACAACTGAGCCAGAAGACCGGGATGAGGCTCAAGGCTAAGTTTCTCGATGGAACCCCGGAGTTGAAGAAAAAGGTCAAGCTCTATTCGCAGGTATCGGAGGAATACGCCAACATCCTCTTCCAATTCATAGAATAGGACGATGCTGATATCAAAGTCGGGTTTCAATGGTAGCCACCTAGTCAATATTTCCTTCTCGTCACGTCTTCGCAACCTAATTGGTTTTTCGGAAGGTTGCCGCCATCTTCGGATGGCCTCGGCCGAAAAGGTCCATCGCGGATCAATTCCGACGTCGGCATTATGGCGATCGCTTTCCGCAGCGCCTCTTAACCCGAAAGTCCATACATAGATAAATATGTCATTATCTACTTATGCGTTGTTCTAAATCATTTGGACCACTCAGTCAGCCCTCCGAGTTTCAACATGAGCCAGCCAATTTTTCGAGTTACTCTGTTCAAGATCCCTCGTGAGGAGGATCAACAAAAAGGTGTTAGACATATATAATAGCATGCCCCCAAAGGTCATCAAGGTTTGTCTTGCATGTCATGACTCTTGTCATGAATGTAGCTGAACAAATATCCAGGATGGAAAGCCCTATGTTCGACTGGTAACTGTCGGCAGACCCAAACCCGACCAGCGTGCCCAAGGATTCACCGTTGCGGCTGTCTCCCGCTTTGACAACTCAGAAGATATGGTGTATTACGACAATGAGTGCCTATGCCACGCTGAGCTCAAGTCGTTTGCTAAGAGCGTGCATGAAGGGTTGGTAATGGTTTATTTTGATAACGAGTTGCTGTCGATCTAGGAAGCCATGTATTATCCTAGTCGTTAGCATTGGGACATGATGCTATGATGTGTTGGAAATGTGTTCTTTATCATAGTTGAAGTCGGGATAACCGACAGATAAGATCTCATTATCCTAGTCAATTCAACTATTGAAACATTCTCACCTAAATTAACCTAATGGGACTTTTTATGAATGACTCACTTTATGGTTCCCATCAGCCACAACCTAAATTCCTCCTCATCCTCATCGGTCATTGCGGGGGATCAGTTTATTCCTAGTGATATGAACATTCGCTAGGCCATATCTACAAATTTCGGTTCATCGGTATTAATTCATAAAGACTTTCGCACTTTGAAGCTCGATATCAATTTAGCATTTTGGATACTTTATAAAAGGCCCAAAATCTTCTCAACGAGTGACTACCTTAGATATACTTCCAACTTGATTCATTCCGGAGCTTACACATAGACCTACCAAGAAATGATCTTATGGTCGCCAGAGAAGCTTCCGTCAAAGGTGACGCTGACGTCGAGATGGACCCAGAGCTCGTTTCCGTTCTTCAAATAGAACTTGATGGAACCCTTGGCAACAAAGAGGTTAATATCAAGACCGACGCCATCTTTGATGTTTCCATAGACATTGCCAACGTTGATTCCGACGATGTTAATGGAGATTGCAAGTTCATATGTATCGGTGTCAATATAGCCTGTGATCTAGGAAATGTCAATGCTATGCAAACTTGAAGGTTCAAGTGTCTGCATACCTTGATCGGGCCATAGCTCCAGTTGATCTCGATACGGCCGGCAATGTCTCCAGGGGGTAGGTTTCGGGCAATGTCAACCTGCTCGGCCTTCCACACGTTGTCGCCCTTCTTGGGGGCAATGAGGTTGATGACAGCACCTGGTCATATGTTAATATCATGGTGTTCTCGCCCTGTCGGGGGTATCCGACTTACCAACGTTCTGTTCGGCAGAGCTGGCCATTTTGGCGGTGGTAACAAAGCGTTGAAACTGGTGTGGGTTTTGGTTGGGATTGCTTCAAGATGCAGTTGAGATTTGTTGCTTTGTTGTCTCTTGCTGCTCTTGGGAAGACGGGATATTTATTGTCTTCTGGTCGCCATTAAGCTGAGCCCTTGAGGACACAGCCAGATACCCATCTTGTCACTCCTTGCCTGGCGCTCAGGTTGAAGTTCATAGACGTGGGAAACTCGACCAACATTCGTGTTCGTGCAGCAGCAGCGAGATTTGCCGAGGACGACGTTGCTCTGAGCATAGATTCATGGCCTTACATTCAGAAGTACAATGCGGCTGTGACATGACTCGTGTTTTCGGCAGATAAACCGGACTGTCATGAATAAGTCCGCCTCAGTACACCAGGATAAGATGTCTCAAGCACGGGCATAACTTTTTCTCCAGGGGGAGAATTCAGCACAACTGATTATACAGAACACCCCCTCCCTGTATGATTAACCACTGGTGACAAAGCCGAGGGCTATTCCCATTAGCCAATATATTCTTTTATTAGGCTATATTGGAATGCTGAAGTATCCGTAGGTAAATCATACAGGGGTTAGATCGTAGACCTCCGCAGATTTTCCTCACTGCCGATGAGCACGACATATCCCTTTTGTCTGAGTCTACTGTGGTACTTTCGTCGGGCCTGTCTCGGAGAACACACGCTCATTTGTTAGACAAAGTCTATTGCATCATATCTGCCGTATGTGTACAACGTGCAACCGGCTTTGCTTTGTTTGAACTTGAAGTGGAGTGATACAGGCAGACCCGTGTCTCCCGTCGGTGCGTCATTAATTTCGTGATACTCCGTAAACTGTGCAACTAAGGTATGCACTCGACCTAAAACTGAATGCGGGGTTTGTGTCGGCTCGGCACGAAGAACTGTGGAATGTCGATCTCGTCCGACCTTGTGTGACGATGTGATGAATGTGACCTTGTTGCTTTATCGACGTCTTGCCCTTCTATCGTCAGCTCCGTCTCGGACAGCCACCATGAGGGATCGTCATATATTGATTGGCATTCAGTTTGATGCTGTGGGGGCGTCAACGTCTGAATGGAATGGGAGATAACCTGATGTAAATCCCATGTGATTACAGTCCCCATCTACGTATAAAGGCTCTCATTTTCAATCCTCAACATGTCCTTGCTTACCACCTATACCCACTATCCCTTCTTCCTCAAAATGCACACGCTTCGGTTTTCACTACTCATCCTTCTCACACAAACAAATGCTCTTGTTAGAGGCATCGACTCTGCAACGCATGTAAATGCAGATGTTCCCACCCTGAAGCTACCCTGGGGGACCTATGAAGGATACCCGCTAGAGAGTGATGACAACGTGAGTCGAGGCGAATTGGAGGCAGGGGAAACCATGCTAAGCAACCACAGATCTACCTCTTCTCAAACGTGAGATTTGGTGCCAAGCCTGAACGCTTTAGTGCACCAGAGTTTCCACAGTGGACCACTTCCTCTGTTCAGCCTCCTTCGGATGGACGCAGCTGTATCACGGTCGACACATCTCAACTTGACAAGCCTCCTGGTGGAGAGAACCCAATCAACGACCCGGCCGAGGAGGAACCAGACGCTAGCGAAGACTGTCTGTTTCTTGACCTCTACGTGCCCAAGTCCGTGATCGACAATCCAAGTGGCACTCCAGCACCAGTGGTAGTATGGATCCATGGAGGCGCCTTTGCCTTTGGAAGCAAGAACAGGCTAGGTCCAATGAACAGCGGGCAATCTATCCTGAGAGAAAGCAAGTACAAGACCATCTATGTCGCGGGCAACTATCGACTTGGTGCCTACGGCTGGTTGGGTGGCAACTACATGCAAACCGCTGGCCAAACAAATGCCGGGTTATACGACCAGGCTTTGCTTTTCAAATGGGTGCAGAAATACATTGGCCAGGTCAACGGAGACAAGAATCAAGTATCTGCCTTTGGACAGTCGGCCGGCGGAAGCTCAATCTTGCACCATTTGATCCGAGAAGGCGGAACAATCGATCCCCTCTTTGATAGGTTTGCTGTTCTGAGCCCAGCCTTCGAATGGGCCTGGGATAACTCGCCAAACGGCCAGCTGGACAAGATCTACAAGAACTTTTCAGCTCTTGCTGGTTGTGGTCAGAACTTTGACATTGACTGTCTCAGGTCGTCCAAGAACCTCTCAGAGGCCAATCAAGCCCTGTTCAGCACCGTGAAACAGACGGGACTGTTTCCCATTGGTCCAGTGGTGGACGATGTTTGGGTCAAGACATTACCTACTCTCTCCTTTGCAAACGGTATGTGATTCCCCCCTTGATGACATGGATACGGCAAGCTCACGGATTCAACAGGCCAGTTCTGGAAAGAAATAAGCTCCACCATTGTTTCCCACACCATGAACGAACTTCCATCCATGGCGCTAAAGGGAATCGCATCTGAAGAGGGTTTCAAACGTTTCCTTGCTACATTCTTACCTGGAGCCAAGTTCGAGAGTCAACGGCAACAGATCATTGAACGCTACAACTGCAAAGACCTCTTTAATGGCGATTATCCCTTGTGCATGGCAACAGCCATCCGCGATATAGCCTTTACCTGCAACAACCGAGATCTGTATTCAGCGTATCCCGACAAGTCACACATGATACAATACGGCTTTCCTGTTCGCCTCCTTGCGACTCACTCCAGTGATCTCACCCCTCTATTCGCAAATTCTTTCGATGAAACGGTGGAGCAGCTGAACAAAACCATGGGGGAGCGCCTGGCGAAACTCTACGCTGACCGACTCATCAACACCAATCTTGCGACGGCATATCAGACCTATTTTGCGTCTTTTTGCACTCTATGGTGACCCCAACGGTCTAAGTCTACCACCTGTTGACGGTCACCAACCCCCTGAATGGCCGATTGCGGATGATTCTAGTGATGAACTCGCCAACATTCTCAAGGTGCAGGTTCCTTTCTTCCAAGAGGGATTGGTGTTGTCTTCGGATGAGCAAAACGGGAAGGAAAGGTGTGGTTTTTGGACGAGGCTAGCGAAGGAGATTATGCTTGCTCAAAGGTCACATCAAGATGGTGCTACGAACGATGGTGAGCTCTGATTTTGAGGGATTTGAAGAGCTTCAATGGATCAGACATTAATTTAGAAGGTGTGATTAATGCCGTCAAGGTTAAGGAGGGCCGCCTTTGTGGATGGACTCATGGATCAACGGGGAACTGAATTATATGAGACTATATGTCAAGGCCTGATGTATTGATGTGGCATTCTTTGTTGTGGGTGAAGCCCAGCCCTCGATGTGATAACTGAGCTAGAAGACCGGGATATACGCAAGGCCCCCCCATAGCCCCAAATTCGCTCATGCTGTCCCGGGCAGAGTATCCCGATAAGCCGGCGGCAAGATCCCCTCGAGGGCGGCCTTAATCTGTAGCGCTAGCGTCTTGGAGTGCCATCTATGCTGCTGTGTATAACCGCCCGTGATCCAGTAATTCTCAAGCCGTGGATGGCGCTTCCACATGCCGCGGATCTCACCCTCGGCGTCGACGCCCCAGGTCGACTCCAGTCGCTCTGCAATGTCTCGGGGGCCCAACAGGTCCTTATCAGCCGCTTTAATGTCGCCTCCAAGGACATCAGCGGTGATGGTACGCGCGTTCAAGTCGGCGAATCCAGTGCACCACACAACGGCATCGACGTCAACGGTGCTATCGTCCGAGAAACGCAGACCTGTCTCAGTGAACGCAACGGGCTCTACTCCTGCTTGAATCCCAACCTTGCCCTTAGCAATTAGGTCAGTAGTACCAATATCAACATAGTGTCCGCCGGCCTTCTCGACTAAGTTCGAGTACAGGGCCTGACTGGGGTCGGCGCTATCAAGGACAGGGAAGCTAGCAGCGGCGAGGGCGGCGTAGCGGCCGGGTTCCTTGGACGCCCACATGGCAAAGAGGTTGCGTGCTAGCTGGCCGTCGACGACTGAAGGTAGTGTTAGGAACATCCTGTCCGCTGCTTCTACTCCAAAGTTGTATGCCCCGAGACTGCTGGAATGACAGACGTAGTCTAGGGGAACTATGTATGTTGGGGACCGAACGTTCATTATTGCCTCAAGGCCCGTGTCGTGGCAGTCTTGGAGCACGTCGAAGGCTGTGTTAGCGGAACCGATGATCATGACGGACTAAAGGTGGTTAGATGCTGCTTCGACTCGGGGGAGTGTATATCTCACCTTAACACCCTGCTCGCCCAGATTTTTGGCGCTCCTGTAAGCGGTAGAGTGGATATTGATGCCCTTATAAAGGCGCTCGTTTGCCACAGATGGTAGATAAGGCTTCTGAGATGCAATTCCCGTTGCCTGCACCAGGTGCTTAGATACAGCTGTCCGCATTCCAGCCGGGGTCTGGAACTTGACGGTCCATCGCTGAGTTGACTGATTGTATATGGTCGACTTAATCTGAGCCGAAGTAATGACATTGAGATTAAAAGCCGACACAAATCGTCGGACCTGCTCGGCAAGTTCATCCTTGGTTAGCAAGTGAGGAGCTTGGAGTTCCTTGTCGTAGGCTGGGCATCTCAGGTCAGTCTGCTTCATGATACACAATACCAGGACCTGGCTCACTGATAAAAGGTAACTCGGCGAACGACGTTGGGATGTGAAACTTCATGCATTCATAGCGAAGAGCCCAGTTGTCGCCAACACGAGGATTTCGTTCAGCCATGACGCTATCAACACCAAGAGTCTTGAGGCGACCGGCGAGAGCCACAGCACTGCGAAGAGAAAGATCTCGTCAGCCAAATGATTCAACTTTGGATGTTTTAGTTGACTATCACTTACGCGTTCCCGCCGCCGATAATGAATACATCTGTGTTGATATCATCGAGGCCATCTAGGTTCCTCCCAGGAGACTGGAGCAGCGATTCATCCTCTGGGTATAAATCCAGGCTATCAAGCTTTGTATTAAAGATCCAAATCTTCCAGTCAAGTGAGTTTTTCTCATTTCTGACTGGTAAGAGTAGGAATCTTGCGCTGCACTTGGTGGCTGGCGAGGTGGTCGTGAAAGAGAGTGAAACATCAATAAATTGCTGTGAACCCTAGTCAGCTACGTTTCCTAAGTGGCCGTCTTGGGTCCCCTTACCAAGGCTGGAGTAGCAGGAATAAAAAGTCGCTCCTTCGAGTTTCCACTCGGTAGTTACACCTCGGAGTTTTTTCGTATAAAGAAAGTTGGCGACAATAACCTCGGGGGTGAAGAAGGTACGCAAATGACACGTCAGAGCCAAGATGTCCTTCCAGTAGGCCTGCTCGGCAAAGAAGAGGCTTTGAAGGGTATTGGCATCTTCGGCCGCCACAGCAGCTTTGAATGTGTTGAGCACGGCGAAGGCCTGCTCGGTAGCACTCTCCCCCGGGAGAGAGATTAGGCCCACCGTCTCTTGGTCGAGGACAGGAACGGGCTGCTGGTCCATCATCTGGCGCAAGCTCGCAGCAGGGGGGTGTTCATCCTGCTGGGAGACGGAGTTCATAGCTGCGTTCACTGTGGATTAGCCTTGCAAGGATGGACAAGTGAGATCGGACTCAAAAAGGGGCCTTGGATCTCACCGGTAGCCATGTTTGGAAAGTTTGGAGAAACTCTTGGATGAGCAAGGAGAACAACATAGACGTGGCGGAAAGCTAGTATTTTAATCACGCTCGCATTGAGGTTGGCCGAGACCTGTTGGCCGTGCAGTAAAGCGTCTCAAGATGCCTGTCCACAGGGGTGTTCAACTCAAGAATGTAACGCTCAGGATGCGAGTTCCAACCAACACAACCAACATGTCTATTTTCAATCATTATGCAATTGTTCAAAGCCCGGTATTCACCAACCAGAAACCTCAATTGCCAGAGCTTCTAGTCCAGGGCCCCTGGCTTCTCCCCGCATCTGCTGCAACCCCCCTCCCACATCCCGGAGTCCCTTCTTTGAAGCTGAGCAATATCGATTCTGGGCCCCTGTTTCTTTTCGGTTTCCTCGGGACTCGCAGAAAGTTTATTTTTCTCATCCCCCACACGTTGTGGGCGAGGATGGACAGATAATTCTTTGCACCCCTTACATACTGTTAAAATGGCCTGCGCCTCTCCCCAAAAGGTGAGTACCTTAAAGATAAAGCGAGCCGCTTCTTCGGCAGACGTCGACTAAATGAACGATTGATAAGGATACAGGGTTAGGAATATGCTCCTCTAAGACTAGCGTTAAAAATTGTAAGAAATTTAATGAATTAATTGATAATACTTAAATATTATTCTCTCATTTTATAATATCTTTTGTTTAAGACTACTCATTATAAAAACCTATAGCTTTAGAGAGGACTTATGGTTTCGTTCACGTTTTTGGCGTCTTTCTTTTTCTCGTCTTCTTAAAAACTTTACCTTGCGAAATATTCTTAGCGGACTTTTTTATGTATGCTTATACTATATAACCTTGTGCTGACGTCGGAATCTGTATGGCTTAGGCTCGTTCGACGATCGTCTTAGGGGTCGGGATCTGGGGCTCCGGGAACCCCATGGCAGCGAGGTGCGCGCTATCGTTCGACATGGTGACGGGGACGGGCTCTGCTTGGATGTTGGAATAACGAGTTTTTTTTTTTAAAAAAAAAAATAAAAACAAAAATAAACCTACCAAAAAAACACTACTAAACCGTATGGAGATGAATGGGATAAGTTTTTCTAAGTTCTACTATGTTACGTCTTGCTGTCTTGTTCCTGCTTAAAGTCTTGCGTATCGCTTCATGCCAGATGCATCTTCAATCGCGAGCAGACCAGCTAGACTCGGCTCCCTCGAATTCATTTGATTTGATCCCATCATGGAAATAACCGAGGAAAGTGAAGCGGCGGGAAGGTTAAAAAGAAAGGCCACTGTGTTAGCATTGGGATACGATGCTACGATGTGTTGGAAATGTGTTCTTTATCATAGTTGAAGCTGGGATAACCGACATACAAGATCAAGGAAAGTGAAACTCATCTTGAGGATACACTTACTAAGATGTTTCTGTAATGATGACCCCTCAGTGTTGTTTGTTAACCCAACAACCATTCAGCCCAAACAGTCGGGTAATTGCGCATCAGACCAAGCTTTTGCACTTTTTACGCAACATATCAACCCTGATGATCTTTCGCTCCAAAGAATTGACCTTGACAGATTCCCATCTCTGATATTCTCTTAGTTTCCTTTTACTAGTCACCTGAGGTATGTGCCAAAGTTGAAGATGCTGTTTAACTTCCCTCAAAGTTCTCACCCGCCCATGACTCACAGTAAATGCAATGCCTACTTTCTTGCAGACTAGTTATAAAAAGTCCTCCACCGAGTAACTACCTCTTGGTTTAAACCACACAGATCCTCCAAGACGTTACCCCCGATCGCCCATATTCACTATTGAACAACATTCAGACCATCTCTTCAACTCAACTTCGACATTCAAATCCACATCCGAGTTTCACCAAATCCTATCAAGATGGATCCTCTCTACAAGCTTCCACCAGAGCTCCGCTTGAATATCTTACTCCTTCTTCGTTGTAAACGCTCTATGTTGCTGTTCGCTCAGGCCTCACCCGTTATCTTACAACAGTACCTCACGTCGAAATCATACATTACGCGGAAGTTGATTACCATGGACTTTGATGAGGAGATGATACAAGACGCTATGGGGATCATTCTTCTTCCTTCCTCGGATACCCTTGGCGATTACTCGGAAGTACTCCATCAACGTCATTGCACCTGGTCAGTCCAGCAGTTGCCGAATCCTCTTAGAACGGGTGATGAGAGTCTCATCGACCAACTTGATAAACTGCAGAACAGAATACTGCTGTTCATCGAGGACTAACTCACTAAGGCCACGGCTATCTTTCCGCCTCGAGAGTACCTCTGCCTTCCCGCTTTATCGTCAAGCCGAACGCAATTGATGTTCAAGGATCAGGAAGTCAGTCCAAGGTTTGACGCTACCGAGCTTACCGACGAAGAGAGGAAGCGACTACTCAGAGCATTCCTACGGTATGAGCTTATATGCTCAATGTTTAACTGCAGAACCTCCCTGGATATCACTTGGGATAGAGAGCGTTTATATAAGTACGCCGGCCGGAAGTTTCGACGCTCGGAGAGAGAGGCCATTCGCTGCGTCCACCAATACCTAACCTCTCTTTACGCGGCCATGTTTGCCCAGTGCAGCGATTCATGGCTTCCGGATACACCCGTTGGTTCTCTTTCTTCTCACACTACCGGATTACTATACCCGGATACTCTCTATGTCGACACGAATGCCTACGCCTCAGACATGGGCTTGAAAGGTGAAGAGATTTCACTTTCAAACTACATGGGGGGTTTCGGCTTTGATCTCGCCACAGCTCTTATAAGACACGCCATAGCTGGACGACATGGGCGCGGTCACCTTGAACACTGGCTCAAGGACCTTTTTAGAAACGGGGACAACGCATTTCCGTCACGCATCCCACCCAACAATTGCCTATACCTTGGTAGTAAAAACGAAGACGGGAATGACGTACACTGTACTGAGGACTCCGGAATGTACAATTTGCTTCATAGGCAACTTTTAGGCACCTCTTCCTTGCACGCAAGCATCTATCGACAGCGGGCTTGGGTGTTCTTTGATGATAACCGACTCTACCCCTCGTCTAGTCCCGCAGGATCACACTTCCCTACTTTGGACGAGCTGGGAGAACCAATAAGAAACACAATACAATACGAAGAGTGGTTCTCCAATCCAAAGCGTGCTCGAGCTCTGCATCGGTCACAGAAATGGCACGACGAACGGCTTGGTAAGCCTGGTGGTGAGGGGATCAAGGAATCAGTGGGAGAAATGGTGTGCGGAATTCTGCTACCTGTTACAACAGAAAGAGACTGGTTTCTAAGAGTACCTCGGTTTTGGTCTTGAGAGTCTAGAAATGAAACACTTGAGCCTAGTTATAGAGATGAATGGACTCGATTCTAAACTCGTTCTAATGCCTAAATCGATTCTACAGCGCCCAACCTAAGATACCAAGAGAAGAGCAAAGCATAGATATTCCAAGGTATAAGATCAATGGTTCATACTTTCCCATCCCATACCCCGACGTCACCGGCCGGGACAGCAAGTGAGTCGTGATTGGGCCCGTAACGATATTCCCAATACCCTTGCCGAATGCCATCAGGCTATACACAAGCTGAGGGTCTTCAGAGAGAATTGATCCAAATTTTGGCCAAAAGACCACATAAGCACCTGCAAACCAACCATACATGATTGAGAAAGCCAAGAGCAACCCCAAAGACTTTGCGTAACCCCAGAGGAAGAAAGCAGTCAAGGCAGATGTAAAAAGCCGAGATAAAAATGAGGATGAAGATGTTGTGGGTGCGGTCAGACAGGAAGCCAAAGCCAATTTGCCCGAAGATGCTGGCTAGGCTGTTGGCGGATAAGATTAGAGCTCTCGTTGCCCACGAGTACCCAAGCAGCGAAGCGTAGGATGGGAGGTATAGAGAAGGAACGTAGTATGAGAATCCATGGATGAGATTGGAAAGGGCAAAGCAATAAAACAGCGGGTGTGATAGAAACTTGAAGTCCATAGCGGGTAGCTGTGTTTGGATACTAGGTGGCAACCGTGGCTTGAGTAAGGGTAAGATAGGCGCAACAAGGACGAATTGTGCGACTGCAGCAGCGCGAAGTGTTGTCTTGTATCCGTATTTGTGCAGTGAGAGCTCAAGTAGAAAAAGGTAGAACACCGCCGCTCAAACCTGCCCCGGCGGATAGAACTCCAAAGGCAAGACCGCGTCGAGATATGAACCATTCATTGAGCATGCTCAAGACTGGGAAGTATAGAGTAGTGAACCCAAGTCCGTAGAGAAATCCCTGGGTGGCAATCAGAGTTGGTACTGAGTTCGCGAATGAAGCTGCCAGCAGCGATAAGACGCATACAGCCCATCCAGCAACGACGAAATGTCTCTGCCATCGTTGCCATTTCCTGACCAAAGGCGTCACGAATGGTGCACCTAGGAAGTAGATACTAGTACACACAGTGCCGATCACGACGATATTTGGGTCATCTTGAAACTGCGGTAGACGTGGATAATAGTCTTGAAAGACACCGAATGCTAGAGGGAAGCCTAAAGAATCTCAGTGAGCATTTGCTACATAACTGAGCTATGGATATTTACGTACCCCACAAGACAGCTTCAACGATGAAGCTAGCGATCAAGAACTTCCAGGCATCTCGGCCGCCATCGGCGGGAGGGAGGCTTGAAACATGATTCGAGTCTAGTTCAAGAGTCGAGAGGCTGGGCGGTGTCATTTTCTGTGTGCTGGTGGCGGTAATTGACGTGAAAGGGTTGTCAGCCTTGACGGCTAATACGTAGGATGGTAGGGCTTAATGTTCTGCCACGCGTGGATCTAAAGTGAAGATTAGGGCAGACTAAGTCATATCAAAGGGCCTTAAAGACTCACGAGGGGAAGAACGTGGTCGTCCTAAGGGCATTAAAAGCCCCGAGGGTACAAGCTGTGGAGTCTCGTCAGTCACGCCTTGCGCCCTCCAATGATCACAAGTGTGCTCGCAAAGTGGGTAAACATGATATATAGGCTCTCAATTGGCTATGGAGGAGAAAGAAGGAGACAAGAGGTTGCACTGTCTCGTTCAAGGAGGTCTCGAGACGTAACGATATAAGCTAATATGAGTGGGATGCTAAAGCCGATGTTGTCCTGTATTGCCATGCTATTTCCCTGGGAGCTTATCCCAACTACCTATGTCAAGATATATACTTAAAGATTCCATTTCTTGAGTGACATTAGAAACTTGAGGTGGCTTTATGGAGTACCTATGTCGTTTACATGTACTAGAAATGTGTCTCTGAAGTCGATATGGTCCGGCTGCCTTCCACTGCCGAAGAAATCCATGATATAGACATCGGCCATTGAATAGCACTAGATTGTCTAAATGAACACTTGCACGCTGAAAATAGCCATAATAAATCACCTGACATGAGAAACTCAAGTCCATTGGCTGGTCACGTCTGTCAAGTCGGCGCGTCGGTTGTAGAGAAGAAGAGGGGCATATGCGGGAGGCCGTCCACTGGCGCATTTTTGGGCAGCAATAACAAGGATACTTTTTACATTTTTTCTTGTAGTAATACCTGAGAAATATAACATATTTAATGTCATTCAGAGGCTTCAACTTTGGTCTTATTCCTGCAATACCGCGTACAGGTAACCATGAGTGCCTGGAGGGTCGAGACTATCCCGCTCCGGCCCTATCCGGGCTCGAAATCTACCACCGACAGCCGCTCTGCTGTGCCTTGCAAGTTCTTTCTTAGCGGAAGATGCCTCAAGGGAGCTGCTTGTCCGTTTAGCCACGAAAATAAGGCGCCAATCCAGCCTACTTCAGCTCCGTCAGCTCCCCAAGATGTACGCTCCAAGGCTCAACTAGCATTTAGGACGCTAGCTAAACACTTGCACAGGTAGATCAAGATCGCGACGAGGCCGAAGATTTCTGCCGTACCATCGCTGGTGCGTTCGTCCGATTCGAAGACGGCGGTCGTGTTTCTAGCATCTCTCTCCCCAGCGACTTCTCGGCCGTTCATCTTAGTGGCCTGCCAACAGGCACTTCTTCGCGAACTGTCAAACGTCAGCTCGACAAACTCGACTTTGACGTCCTCGAAGAGAATATTTGGGTCACGAGTCAGGATGGAGTACTGGGTGCCAACATTCGAGCAGAGGATCCGACCTTTTTCGAAAAAGCTCTGCGCTCTTATGTCAACAGGGTTCACTTGGGGAACTTCCAAAGTCCAAGCCACCCCGGTAGCAGCTCGTATGCCTTCCAGACAGCCTATTGGGCGTCTGGACTGCAAAAAGGTCCACATCTCCTGGCACAAGTCCGTCCGGAATGTCTTGTTGAAGTTTGGCCAACGGGACATCGCCGAGCGAGTCCACCGCAAGTTCAACACTGGAGCATACACCATACTGGGCTGCAAGGTCAAAGCACAAGCGCCCTACAGCAATCCAGCTGCAATTTTCCGGTCGCATAGCCCTGTCCCTTGGATCATGAGGGTGACGGATGTTCCTGGGTCTGCCGACAAGCCAGAGATATCTCGAGCCATTTCACTCCATGCTGACAAGCCACGCGAGGTAGTGCCCCACGTCCCAGGCTACTTGATCGACGATGAGCAAGCTGCAGCCATGGTTAGGTCACTCCTTACGCGAATTGGCCCCATTGAGTACTGGGAGACAACGCTGGAATCAACAGCCAAGCGCGTCAAGGCTACGGCACGCTTCCTCGACGAGAAGGGTGCCAGAGACGCTGCTTCTCAACTCAATGGGACCCCACTTCCATTCCATAAACCTGGCAAGTTGACCGTTCAGATGGTCTACTCGGTCAAATTCAAGGTCAGGAGCGACATTTATGCCGCCATCTTGCCTCGGGTGAGCAGCCATTCCAGTGCCTGGAAGGAAAAGTACGTTTATTTTCGTGCATATCCGACTTCTTCGACCTTTAAGCTTGAAGGAGAGTCCGACACGGAAGTAGCGAGTGCGAAATCAGTCCTCGAAGGCATCCTCCGTGGTGTCGTCGCCAAGGATGGTCAGTCCAGCCTCTGGGATCCTTCCCTCAAGCGCAACGGACACCTCTGGCGCTTGATCAAGCAGCAACAAGATCTTGGTGTGGTTGTCGTTCGAGATAAGACCAAGCAGGTCCTGCGACTCTTTGGAACTGAGAAGACGTGCAGCAAGGCTCAAGGGCAACTGGCTAGTCTGTTCAACAAGGAGGCGTCTTCGGACCATGTCATTCAGTTGGATCCTGAGAAGCGCCTTTGGGCCTTGAAAGGAGGTTTTCAAGCAATCTCAGACAAGCTTGGCGCTGAAAGGGCATCTTTGGATATTGTTACTTCAAAGATCGTGATTTCGGGGTCCTTGGAAGACTACGACTTCGCACTAGCACTCGCGAATGGCGGCGGCCTTGCTAAACAAAAGACAGCGCGGAGGGGCCCTGGAGGTGCCGAGACCGAGGAGTGTTCTGTTTGCTGGACTGAAGCCGACTCCCCTGTTCGCGTCAAATGTGGCCATGTGTATTGCCAAGATTGCTTCGAAAACAGCTGTGCAGCACTTTCAACCTCCGGGGCTAGCTCTGTCTTTCTCTGTCATGGAGACGAGGGGAAATGCAACCAGGCCATCAGTCTCGAAGACTTGCATGCTCATCTATCGTCCATTGCATTTGAAGATCTCCTGGAGAAGTCTTTTATCGCCACTGTCCAAGGCACCACAAACAACCTCCGGTTCTGCCCTACGCCTGACTGCGGCTACATCTACCGCGCAACTCAATCAACCGAGACACACACCTGTTCGAACTGTCTACAGCGAACATGCTCTTCATGCCATGAGCCCCATGTTGAGATGACCTGCGCAGAGTACAAAGACATCAAATCAGGGGGTTACGCTGCTTTTGAGAAACTGAAGAAGGACATTGGGATCAAAGACTGCCCCGAGTGTAAGACGCCACTTGAGAAGATTTCGGGGTGCAACCATATCACTTGCGTGGGATGCAAAGTCCATATGTGTTGGGTTTGTATGATGACATTTGCCTCCGGGGAGCTTGTTTATACTCATATGGGTAAGATGCATGGGAGCCATGTTGACTGGACTTAGTTATGTGATTTTCAACCCTTCGTATTCTATTCTTTCTTATTTTTATTGCTCTCATGATTAAATAGGCGAGGTGCTCATGATAATAACAGGCACATGCCTTCATGCAACATTGCGCTCAATGCCATTTGGCTAGCATCCTAATGCTAGTATTAATTAAGAAGTACTTATACTAATACTGATACTGATACTAGACTAATTTACACGCCTGGACTCCGTTCATCTCCTTAAAGCACTTATGTGAGCACGTCCTGGAACCTGAGATGTCTTCCCTCGCCTCTCAGGTCGTCAGCTCGACAACGCTCAAAACAACGGGTTCGTGAAGGGGACCTTGAGCGACAAGAAGATGTCCGGGAGAAGCTCACTCGTCTCCGTGGGCTGCTGTCGGTAACGGTTCCCTTCAAAAAATATAGTTAGCAAAGGTCTTCAGAGTATTTAGTCTGGTCGAGTAGGACTTACAACAGATTCATAATAAGATTCATAACCAGATTTCTCCTCAGATTTCTCCTCGGATAAGGACAGAGTCTCCAGGGCTGGGAGTGACTGGACTGTAGATATGTCCTGATGCTGCCACGGCGACACACGAGTTTGAACTCGTCCAATGATCTTGGCATCAAGCCATTTAGTCGCCTCCTCATCATTCCTAAATGAGATTCCAGATGCTCGAACCAATCCGTTTGGCGTCGAGATCAGGGCACCATGTTGAATCGCTTGAGCTCGAACCCAGTCGACACAGCGGCGAATGGTAGGCATATCTGTCTCTCTGTATCTTCGGCCTCTGGGGCCCAGGTCGCACTTCTCCATTAGGGCTCGGAATCTATCGAAATCTTGGCTTAAAACCACACTGAGGTCGTTGGGCTTGTCGACTCTGGCCAGCAGAGCGTTCAAGATGGCGCCATGGGTCTCATCGCAGTATCGAAACTTCTGTATGTGCAACTTCGGCCGTCTGGGGAAGAGTCGGGGAATTCGAAAGTCATGGATGTGGGTTACTTTGTTGTTAGAGGACATGATTATTGTAACAAGATGTTGAAGTTGAAGTGAGGGGTTGATGGGAAGGATCGTCAGAGTCGTTGGTCAAGTTCTATGGTGCCTTTTTATATCCTTCTATATGAAATTTCTCCCAGTTATGAAGGATTTCTTTGCATTTGCAAAGCTCGGTCGTAAAAAGTCTCAGTCTTTCAGTGTAAACGGGAAACCAACAATGACAAGGGGTGCCCCGGCCTTGAGGACTTTGTGCCCAAGGAACAAAGAGCCGCCCAGGTGTGTTTCACCTTTGTCACGTTCTGTTTCAAACAAAGGCAAGAAAATTACATTGATAGAAGACACATTGTTCAATTGTTACGAACATTGAAAGAACGTCCAGGCCTTCAAAGGCCAGACACCCGCCTTGACAGCCTGAGGAACATAGCTTCAAGCCAGACTACTCATGCGTTCAGCTACACCAACAATCCAGTCGACAACCTCATTCTGAGAGCTCAAAGGTGCAACATGATCCCCCTTGATGCTTGTAACATCAACCTTATTCCCGCTCTCCTTCTCAATCATCTCAATGCCAGCTCTCTGAGCCTGAGGCGAGATCGCCCTGTCGTCCTCACAAAGGAGATAGGACACCGGAACATCCTTGAAACCAGCATATGTCAACGGATCTCCAAAGCTAATAGATGAGTGTTTCACTAGCTTTGCTGCCCAGAATTCGCCTTCATCCTTGGGCAAATTCGTGAACGATACCCTAGCGAGCTTTGGGATATCTGTGTAGTAGAACCAGCCATCGTCCTTTCCACTGTTAGTTAAGACATCTTAGGCAGTGCTGGGCTTGTGAAACGAACGCCTACTGCCATGGGGACATCTTCTCTGTCTGGAAAGTCTCTCTGGCAAGTTCCAGCTGACCCTCCCACGTTGGGCACCAGAGATGTCATGTAGGCGATCCCTATGATTCCACCTTCAAGACCCTGTTTCTGTCTCTCTTTCTTGGTCAATCCCTTTACACTCTCTGTAGCTGGTGTGCCACCGTAGGAGTGAGTGACGAGAATCACGTCGTTTCCGCGATCAGCGAGCTCGCGGACGTGCTTTGCAATCAATTCTGCATCTTCGTACATGGTCGGCGGTGGCCCCTCCCTAGCACCGGTCATAAGGCCGACACTGGGGAGATGCAAGGCTTTGATATCATAGCCTCTTTCTGTCACGGCTGTGATGAATGAGTCATAAAACTCGGGGAGGCCGGAAGCCCCGGGAACGATGATCAATGAGGGTCGAGACATGGCGGATTGCAGTAACCAAAGGTAATGGTGAATCACTATTTTGGATATCTGAAAGAACTAAATGTGAGGAAATATGGCGCTTTTAATACTTGACAGCCTCGATTCTACTGACCTCCCACCCTCGTCGCGTCGGCTGTCACTTCCCCGAAACAGAATTCTCCTCCTCTTCCACAGCCATTTTGTGATGTCAAAAACTGGAAATCCCAGAGAAGAAAGTGACTGAAATAGGTGGCACATGGCGCCAATGCAGCCGAGCTTCCTTGGCAGGATGACAGTGCAGCCACAGCCACTTCTAACATCAGCACTCTATTAATTACCTACGTATTAGCCTAATTATCGCCGATTAACGCCGGCGGTGCATTATACCTTTACAGACCTTAATTGTGAAGCTCTTAATCTGCTACCGTATGCACTCAGCACATCCGGTAGGAACAGCGGGTCCAAATATTTAAAGCTTTACAATATTATCTCTCATTCTTATCTCTTATTTAGGTTATAGTTGCGCCATAAAGTGAGTACAGTATTCTTTCTCAGGCGCAGTCGTCCTGGTGTCTTAAGGTTTTTTCATGACCACGTGGTTACATAAATGTTATAGGAAGCCGAGGCAATCTGCCCAATAGAAAAGAAACAACACAGAGGGAAAACTTAAGAGAAAACTGGCTTTTCAACCCCTTGTGTCAGTACCTAGGTAACACAGGCTAGGCAACAGGAAGGATTCGTATAGTGTACCACAGCCAGGTCACAAGATACAAACCATGTGAAAGAACATTTTACAATCACATCAACAAAGAAACCCCTCTTTTTGAGGCTGAGATCTCAAACCCTGGCTCTCAACCATGTCTCTCGACACATCCCCCGTCGATGTCATCATCGAGATCATCACATACCTTTCCCCCCACGATCTCGTACAGCTTACCCGAACCTGTAAGCGCATCCACGAAATTACTACGCTATCCCTATGGAAAAACATTGAACTACACAATTCAGGCTACCATGAGTCGTCTTCAGAGCTCGACTGTCCTCCTCCTTTTTGTCTCTCCCTCAAAACGATCATACCTCAGCTCAGGTTTGAGTGACCGATATGAGAACCGGCATTCAACACTGTTTTTCCAACAACTCAACGATACAAAGTCTCGTAACGAGAAACGATTCGTCGAGGTCGCCTCACGAGTGAAAAGCTTATGCGCTGTCGTGGGTTGGAACGACCGTCACATCTGGCACCTTCTACCATCCTTCACCAACCTGGAGGTTCTCGAGCTACATGGTCAATACTATCCCTTCGATATTGAAATACGAGGCCCTCCTCTCGAACGCCTCCGCTTCATCAAACTGCTCGCATACATCCCTCCCGCCGCTGCCAAGTGGATACTCTCATCTACCAAGGCTTTGGAACGCTTGGAGCTGGGATTGCTTGACCGACCCGTCTCTAATATCCAAGCAGAACATCCCGCTCATTGGCCTTTACCCGACGAAAAAGTAGGCGAGAACGAAAATTGCGTGGACTATGGGAGTTTAGATGGGGAGTGGGTAATCCCACGACCACTGGGATGTGTCTTTACCCAAATGGAGATGGCTCTGTCGAATCTAACACATCTCTACCTCTGTCAACCCTGTCAAAAACGACCCTTCTACTGCAGACCAGGTTTACAGATGGTCATCTCGGGCCGAGGCGGCAGCCCTTGCTGACTGGAGACGATTATTGTTGGCTTCAAGCAAGACTCTGGAGACACTCGTGTTGGAACAAAGACCTGGGGCTGAAGAGCTTGAGAGAGACATATACGGCGAAGTTTGTTTCTTATTGAACAACAAGCTTGGAACCGGGAATAGAGCGCTTGTGGAAATGCTCGAGGAGATACTCTTCCAAGATGGTGCTTTTCCGTCTCTGAGACGTGTTTACCTCTACGGTTTTGCCGTTGGCAAGGACTTTGCTCTAAGGCCTTCAAAGAAAAACTCCAGGTGGCCGTTTCATGAGACGTCTCAAGAAACGCGATGTCTCTTGCGAGGCTAGGTTGGGTCGATGGACCGAGTTTGAGGGTGTTAACAACGAAACGAGTTGGGCAGAGTGGGATGGTGAGGGGCGAGAGTATCGAGATAAGGATCAGCCGGATATGAAGTGGGATACTCTAATGGCCAGAGTATAGTTAGGTAAATGGAGTTTAAGTCTTGCTTAATGATGATCTCGACACTAAACATGGCACGGAGAGATGGCTTCTCCTCACCCTGCAAAGCAAACAGGTTCTGTTGGTGTTGAAAATAGCTACATCAAGAATGTATTCGATGCTCTGAAACTCTGTTCCAAACGACTAAATCACCAAACCGTGCTCTTGCGAGCACTCAATCGTATTCCCACCATTCCGTTCCATCCTTCTCAACCCTATCAAGTTTTCCAATCTTGTCCAAATTGGCATTAATAGCTTCATCGCCAGCGTCCCGTTTAGCCTTGCAATTGGCACACTGCTTTATGTCCATGTCGTTGTACCTGTAGCATCTGACCTCGGTTCTGAACATTTGCATGCAACGCCACTTCTTGTGGTCGTCTCGGATCTCCTTTTGTTTCACCATCTGAGTGTTTTGAACGAGTGTTGGAATGGGGCTGTGTAGTTAAGGTAGCGGTTTGATTCTGTTGCTTGCTGAATGTGTTTGTGTCAAGCTGTTAAATTGGCGAGGGACCGAGAGGATATGCCCAATATATATACATATCTGCACCATGGGTCATGTGTTTTATCAGCGTGTTCTTTGATATTGTGTACGGCAGAGACGTCATTGAATCAAGAACCTACACTATATATCGGATCACCTGGGTTGAAGAACATGCTCGTGAGTGACGTTCCATGACGAGCCAGTTCCCGCTCTGACAACGCTAAGATAGATACCTATGTTGTGTTAACAACGGTTTTGTTTGCTATATCATCTATAATTGCGTCGCTAACATATTATTATCTGCAATGTTGACAAGAAACCACCAGTCACAACAGCAAAAGACGCAGTTACTGATTCATAACCACAGCAAAGCCCAATACCGTGAAACACCGCAAGTGTTTCTAATTTACTGTCGAGAATAGTTGAGTCTTTCGTCCAGCCACAGACCTAACAGAGCGCTGATCACTGGCGTACTTCCAGACCTAGTCACCCTTTCACAAGTTCTCATTCAATTCAGAGCCACTAGCATTGTATCACAGCTTTGATTCGTCTATAATAGTGGCAGTATTTCTTATCGGACGCCTCCGTTTTAGCCATGGCAACGAGTTACCCAACAAGATCTACCAAAGCCATGGCCAAACTAGCTGAGATACTTGAGGAACAGAGTCCAGGACGTCGCAATCATGGCAACTAATGCCGACAGAGTGTAGATGGTCCACGGTTTAAACACTCTTCTCTTGGTCAGTGGGTCACTGTCCCGATCGGTGATGTCTCCCTCACGCCTCTCTCGCTCCTTTCTGGTCATGGTAATTCCCCGACCGAGCTTCTTGTAGTCCACGAAGATATAAGACAGGCCAATGAAGAAACCCACCGCCTTGATGCAAGATGACACGATCAATACGCGGCCATAGCCCATCTTTTCGGTGCCATCTTGCACGACGCCGTAGACAACTTCCATCTAGAAATTATTAGTGGGGAAGAGGTTATGGTGCTATGAGTACTCACAATAGTCGCACCCGAGTTGTTGAACGCTCGCCAAACTCCAAAGGCAGTACCAAGCTTGTCTTGGTCAGCGACGAGCAGAGGGATGCTGACATTGAGAGGCATTCCGTTAATCAGTCCAGCAATGGACTGAAACACCAAAGCCACGAGCGGATGGGCGTTGGTGAATCCAATCGTCGAGTTGGCAAGGATGTAAACCAGAGGAGCCAGTGCAACCAAGTGAAAGCGGTGTCCATATCTGTCGATAAGCCATCCGATGATGGGGGCACCAACGATCCGAATAACCTTTTGGCCTGTGGTCATGAAACCTGCTGTCTCTTCCTTGTATCCCTTCATGCGAATCATGTCGGCAGCCGAAACACCAAATCCGTTGGCTCCACCACTCTGCAGGATCTGAGTACCAGGAAGCATGAGGTATTGCCAAGGAAGATGGAACAGCGAGTCCCAAGACCATGTCTTCTTGACATTTAGGCCGTGACTCTTAGCAACCGCCTTGGCTCTTGCTGAGGTAAGGCGATATGACTTGGGGATCCATGTTCTCTCGAAGATGACGTAAAAGATGTTGATGACCATACTGGCGCAGCAGAAGAAGGCAGGGACCCAAAAGGTCCAGCCATACCAACCAGTCTTGTCTCGGATCGGGATGGCTACCATGCCTGCGACGAGGCCGACCGTGCTGGAGAGGGCGTTCTCGAGGCCGAAGGCGAAGGCAAGACCACCGGCACCGAACCAGTGGTAGATGAACTAAGTCACGAGAAATGTTAGCATTAGTGTACAAGTAGAAGCTATTCACGGTTTGGGTACCTTCTGTTGGGCCTGGTCAAGAACAGCAATACCAAAGCCCATGACAATGTGACCAGCAACCAACATCCGCCAAGCAGTAACGTGAATAGCAGCAGCAGCAATCACGGACCCAATAAAGATGATAACCGTACAGCAGATCGTCACGGGATTAGGACCCCACCAATCCAGAATCATTCCTCCCAAGATGGGGAAGATGGAGTTGACGAATGAGTCGGCACTGGCAATGACTCCAAACTGGGCGTTCGTGATGTTGAGTTCCTCACGGAGAGTGTTCTTCAACGGACCCAGACTTGCGTTCGTCCAGTTCTGGCCAATGGGGAAGGCTATGACACAAGCTAGGGCAATCCATTTGTACGTCCATGGGATTGGCTTTTCCACTAGCTCGTCCTCGGCTAGTGAATTGCTGTCTTGATCGCTAGGAGTCCCGGAGACTTGGATCGTGGCGTCTTTATCATCGTAGAGAGCCTTTTGGCGAGGCTCTGACTTTTTCTGTCGCCATTTTAAAGTTTGCAGAGATGGTGAAGGATGAGCTGCTCGTCAATGTGATTCACTCTCGCCCCAACCTCATGGTTTTATCAACGTCTCGGGGGATTCATACCCCGAGCCTCATCACACAAGAGCCTCCTCGGAGTCCGTGCTTCGCCCAGAAACACTACTGCATCACAATCGGAGCCGACTCCGTCCCGTTGGGTGCTATCGAAAAAGTAACTGACCCTGTAAGGCGAAGCGTGGGCTTGCGTGGGGAATCATCGCCTCGTGAGGGAGGCTGTTTGAGGCACAGGTCAGCGGCTCGTAAGGCAGGGCTCGATTGGAGCGGTTCGTACCGAGCTGGATGCCAAGAATCGCTTAAAAATGATGCTTAATCTTTAAGTACACATAGTCCGCTCTTAGTTGCTGACGGGACCCTGCGTTGTGGATCGTAGATTGATAAGCTGGGCCTCGTGTGCGGCTTTTAATCTCGGTGGCCGAACCAACAAGCTGTAACAATTCTTTTGCGTTCAAGAGGATCGTGTTGGATGCTACGTGCCTGGGGTATCCTTGTTGGTAAGTTCGTGTTCCTTCAAGTCCATAAGAATCGCTGTCGCCATATGCCAGCATCAAAAGTTTTCCTAAATGAGATGAACTCCTCAGCAGCAACAGATAACAACTCTGCCCAGCCTCTTGGCAGAGAATAGCTTTCAAATAGATCTATCATGAGCATCAGCCATCAAGCCAGAGTGGATCATCTTGTTGAGCCAAGACGCGTTCCCTCTCTCGTCATATTCTCTAGCTCGTTTAACAGGCGATAGGTCATCAAAGTGGAGATATCGTTATCACCGGTCTGGGTCCGGCGTGGAGCGAGGCTGTTGGTTTGAATCCTTCCAGCGAGCACGACAAAAGGCCCTGTGTATTAGCATTAATAATTCGTATTCCTCATTGAGCAATGATGGCCGAGAGAGTAATTGCCAATCTAGGTATTTACGCTGGTCAAGACAGAAAAAAGACACTGTCACTTGGGAGAAATATTACAAGGCTGCTCACCCATTGATGTGTAAGGACCAGCCCGGTTTTCTTTCACCCAAGTAACTATAAGCATATTTGCATATCTTCCTATCAAGAAAGGTAGGAAGATATAATAAAAGAGTTAAAAATAATAAATAAAATAAACGGATAGCATTACTTCTTACTCGAATACCTCTTAAGTATTTATCTAACTTATTATCCTAAAGAAGATAGACCTTTAAGAGCAATCAGGGCTCAACTTGGCGTTTTTGATACCTCGAACCCCCATCCTGCCAGCTGAGCGGCCGACTGTGCATCGAGAAATGGGGCATCTATACGGCCTTGATATTTCCATCTATCTCAACGGGATGCCAAGACCAGAGTTTTTGCCCGGTGGGATATTTATGGAGACAATTGCTGACTCGTCGCAAGGTCGTGGAAGCCCAACTTCCTTGTCATGAATGGTCTTGGCATGTGTGAGACTTGACTCCATAGAAAACCCACAGCTCGGTCACCAGGTCCGATCAGATAGGTAACCTGGTCGTCCGTTCATGCATGTTTCTGATGATTGGTCCTTGCTTTCGGTTTGTTCCGGTTGTCTTCCGTTTTCCGACGGGTATGTCACTTGTCCGTCAAATGAGTTCGGAAATGTCTTTAGCTCCGGGTTGCTAGCTGAAGGATTGAGGCTCTCCTTGAACTTCGAAGGGTCTTTCAGGGGCCTAAATCCTTGTTTATTTAATAAACTTCAGGCTACAGAAACACATACAACTCCAAACATCTTGCTCCGAGACCTAGAAGTTACATTCTCGTTGTTTGATACCGAGAGACTGATGGAGAGAGCATCCATGCTCCAGTGGAGCAAAGATTTCTCACGCGGATATGCATGTTCCAGTCGAATCAGCGAAGTCGGGCTACATTCCCGCGAGAACCGATTGAGAGGCCTGCCTCGCCACTCTGTGCTCTAAACTTTATGTGTTAATATGTGGTTATGATAAGACCATCAAAGTAATTAAGGCTGCATAATAACAACCCAACTAAAGCGTCTCTATTCCCGCGTCATTGCCTCCTTCCGGCGCACCACCCGATGCAGATGTGAGCATCACCAATCGCTTGTGGCGCTACCTGCATTGTTGTGACCAGGGGCCCTGTGACGCTAGGTATCTCGGCTCACGGCGTAATTTAGAGGAATCCTCCAGTCTGGATTATTTCGCCAAAACATGCCCTTTTTCGACATGAGACGAATATCAAGAACGACAGCTTCGATGGAACTACACGGAGGATACGGTGCACAAGATTACCTGGTCGCCTCTTATCAACTCCTCGATAAGGGTATAGAGATGTGAGGGCTCCGGTTGCAGCCTGTTCAAGTATCTCCGTCAAACGAGGAGAAGAGATGGACTTTCGGCGAGTTCCATGCGATGATGAATTGACCTGGCCTTTAGTAGTCAAGGGCGTTGGGTTCAAATGCAGTCAGTGATTAAGCATCGCTTTTTCTTTTCCTTGCTCCCATGTATAGCCAACACTCTCTTGCGCTCTGAGGAGAAATGTAGATAGCAACAATGGCCATACTCAACATCATGCATCGAATACCATTGCTCGATGAGGGAACTCTCTCCAGGGACTCCGATGATATCGGGAGGGCGTTTCTCCATTTCTCGAGTTTGGAAAGCTGCACTGACGTGATCAGGCTTCTTTAGTCGCCAGATAACCATCTTCCACGAAGAAAGTCCTGCGTTGATATCCAAGATCGCCTTGACGATTCTCTCTGATCGAGACTCTCGAATAAAAAGAAACCAGTACTAGGTATACCACTTCCGATTATTCCTTGATGGTTTCATTTGGGATTTACACCATCATGAGGTTCTCGCCATCTCACCGTCACGGCGTTCACGGCCCCCTTCAACGGTCGGCTTCACACTCGCGACCAATTGCAATGAAATGCGAACACTTTTGGGGGATTTTTGCGCGAGCGGTAAGTATCAGGTTGAATTTGCTGCATCTCAGTTGCTCAAGAGCCCATTCGCTAACGGCTCAGGCTTGCAGTGTCATGCCGGCTTGCCAGTGTCAACAACCGGCAGCGCGAAAACGCCTTTGTTTACCAACTCACGCGAAAGCAAGCACCGTCTCCTCTCTTCACTCTCACAACCTCACATCACCGGTAATCAATCACAGTCGTTCTCATAGTAAGATTCACCCTCTGCTTCAAACCCACCTTGATCTAACCGCCGATCCCAGGCATGGCTTCAGATGTCTCTCAAGAAAACGACAAGCGCCACCGCGCTCGCCCCAAGAGGCGACTTTCGACTGATGACGAAGAGCCAGATGACCACGAAAGAAAACGCGTGAGAGTCTGGGAGGACTCTTTCCGGTCACAACCAACCTTTTCTACGAACTCTGCCCCTTCCACGAACTCCTTCTCCGTGGGACAAGCCGATGCGACCACTCCCATCAACGAAAACATCGACAACGTCAGCGAAAGTAACAAGCAATGGAGTGAAACCGGACAATACTACTCACCGAGCACCACTACTCTGACGGTCGTTGAGAGAGCCACGGTCCTCTGCAAACCAGCTCCCTCCTCTCCCCAACGCCACCTCTCAGTCTTGGACATCAGCTTCAACTCAACTTGTCAAACAAACTTCTGTGCGCGAATTGAGGGGTTCAATAATATGTGGGTGGCTAAGCTCAGCTGCATAGATCTATGTGATGAGCTTATTCACCATGTCAAAGGAGAAGACGATGCGCAGGAGGTCTATGGCATCATGGTTGGTGAGGGGTGGTCCAGCAAGATCATGGGAATGCACCGGGGTGGTACTCTGTTTACCAGTAATGATGGTAATGCAGTCCAGTTCGTTATTTGGTCTCACTTCGTGGATAACCCTACACGTCCTTTAGATCTGGAAGACGAGGGTGGATGTAGAGAGTTCGTGGAGATGATTGGGGGTTGTTGGGTCGAGTAGGGTGTTGAGCAGCAGAGATGGGATGGGGGTTGGTCAGGGACATGTGCAAGTCTCTGATTGATGGCATCAGCTACGGATCATGTAAATCTTTTCTTGGTGAACTTGGCAATCTGTGCTCTGGTAGAGTAGCTCTCTAGATTCTGCCATCAATGTGCCCGCAGCCAAGGCCAGAGATGGATCATTGCATGCTCCTCTTGGACTCTCATTCCAATCTGTCTTCTGTTATACGCAGGCCACTTAATGCCTGATGTGAAAGTGCTAGACCGGGCGCATATGGACGACGCCAGGTCATCGATTATTCAGTGTGTCTGAGTCAAGGGCCGACGTATTTCATCATGTCGCATAAGGAACAAGCAATCCATGTCAACTATAAAGCACCCTCAGGCTATCAAGGACCAAGTTCTACCCCACTGGAAACACCATAGTTAAGTGCATCATATATCTACATGGCTCGCTGATGGGCAAAGGCAAGGTGCTCGGTATTTAGCGACGAGGGAGACGACACGACGCGACGCGACGCGACACGAACGCTTCTAGACCAACTGAGTCGTCACTCGTAAATTCCTCTATTTAGGTTTTCAATTATCCACATATCAGAAAACCCAGGCCAGTTCAAGAGGTTTCGCCACACGTGTGTCATCGCCGACTCCCCAGATCCAGCAATATCCACATGACCTACTCAGGCCGCCTTCAAATACAGTCCAGCAAGGTTCCCCAGGAACATTTGGGAGGTCTCAAAGCTAAATTCAAGCATACCTTGCTGCAGAGTATGTTACAGGAGTCACTTGCTGGGTCCAATTATGATTACTTTCGAGATCATCTCCAGGGCATCAAAAACGAATTACCTTGCCACCCACAGATTTCATTTCAGGTCCAGGATCCAAGAACACCTCTCCCTCGATAAGCGACAAGGCGTGGGGGCCCATACTCTATGAAACCATGGCTATGATAGAGTTTTGCTAGGTTACGTAGTCCAAGGTTACAGTTGACTTGGTCTATCTACCCCATAGGTACAATAATGGATCTCATCTGTTCACCTCCATAGGTAGTTTCAGAAGACCCCATCGGACGTGGACTCTTGAATTCACTAATCCATTCCAGTCTGAAATCCCCGCGCTATCAAAGGATGACCACTTCCTAGAAGCTCGAGACCCCCATTTCTGATAGTTGTGCCCCAAGGGCCCCCCCCCTACCACATGTCTCTCTCTAACCTCGTTCCTGTCATTACCCCATGGGAAAGTAAAGCCCATTGCGGGGATTTGTGGACATTTTGTTGAGGGTCCGCCGTTAAGGATTTAGGGTTAAGAATGCGGTCCCGTTGTGAGTTAACCTTAATGGAACCTATGGTGTTGATACGTAGTGACGTAGACGAGGTTATTTGCACATCCGCTTACCTGAGGGTGTTGAACCACCAACCTCGAGGGGAGGTAAAGGGCAAACTACAGTGAGATGCCTGTTTCCTAATAACTATCTAGTTGGCGAAATTCGGTCTTGCTACGGGTCTCAGAGATGATAAACTCAGCTTTCCCGGGTGGATAGCCTAGTCTTATCCTCTTGATGTTGAAACGAACTTGGGAATTTATGAGATGTCTCTGCATCAGAATTTCTAGCGGGTTAGGCAAAACATTGCAGCCGGGGTCCTCTTACGCGGACAGCGAAGTGCCAGGTATCAACAAAGTGAAAACATGACGTCAGGTCCCCAGCCCACAATTGAACTGAGTTGGTGGAGTGAAATAACGAACCTCAGAGTTACAGCATTGATAGCGGAGTCGGAGATAGATCAGCAGAGTGCAGTTACCATTACTATGAGAGGCAGGAGATGGGAGAACACATGACTAAAGAAACTCCATTAAAAACTATATCTCAAGCCAACTAAACTGACAACCCACTAAACAGTGGACTTGCTGACATGCTGGTTATGAAAAGATGGATAACTGAGACAAACTCCTGGCCTATAATATCTCAACGAGACAAACGTGTGTGTGCTGGGTCCACACAGTTCATAGACTAGAAGTCATGTCGGAAGAGCGGCTCCGCAAGTGTTGGTTCTCCAATTTAAATATACGGTTGCCTAACAAAACAAGGATGATCGACAGGAACCCCGTGTCATGATAGATAAAAGGACCCACGTTTTATGTAACGATGGTCCCTCAAGGTGTGCATTTCATAGGTGGGTGATAAGAACTGTTTGGGAATTATTAAATGCCGCGGTACGAGCGCGCAAGGGTGAGAGACGTAATATGGTGCAGAGAGACAAGTAATCGACCCATTGGAGAGTTCCCCACATACGAGACAAGATGATTCTCAACGTGAGATCTATAATTTTGTCAATGCTCTATGAGCACAGACAGTATAGCTGGTCTATTCTAACAGCCAGGTCTGTCTATGGGTATCCAAAATGTTTCAAAACACGATTCCAATCCAGTTTCATCCTTCCAACACATTGATATGTGTGATTTCCTATGGGTTCTTGTGAATTCTTGTGGTTCCTGTGCGTCCCACAGTTTTACGACTTGTCAGAGTTGTCAGAGTTGAAACCAGAGTCGTTGCGAACGTCCTCCGCATCAGGCTTCTCGGGCATGGCACCACGGCTGGCAGACTGGACAAGTCCGAGGCGGATGGCCTCTTGCTCGACTTCGGCCTGAGTGAGGAAAGGCAGCTCCTTGGCGGCCTTGACGTAGGAGATCTTCTCGACGTAACCCTTGGCGAAGATGATGTCGATTTCCTCGAGAGAACGGTTTGCAGTCTGGAAATGTCAGATGAAGTTCTTACAGATGGGCGTTGATAACTCACCTCGGGGTAGAAGAAGTAAAGGATAGGGAAGAAGCAAGCGTTGGCGACACCGAAGAAGAGGTAAGTGCCCCAGCTGAGGCTCTTGATCATGTCGGGAACGACCATGCTAGAAAATGTTAGTGGATGTCACTTTCTTTTGCGAGTAACTCGACTTACACAATGAGGAAGTTGAACAGCCAGTTGGTGCAAGTAGAGACAGCGTTGGCCTTGCCTCGAGTCTTGAGGGGGTTAACCTCAGCGGGGTAAAGCCAGGGGAGAGGCAGCCAAGTAGCTCCGAAAGAGGCAATGTAGGTAAAGAGACCAACAAGAGCTCCCTTGGACGAAGCGGTATCCTCAGGATGCTTGCCACCAGGGATAAGGCAGGCGAAGGTGAGGATCATGGAAAACATCTGACCAGCAGTTCCGTAAAGGAGAAGCTTTCGGCGACCGACGCGCTCAATGATGAACCAAGATGAAGTAGCGAAGATGCTGTAGACGATCATGTTGACACCGCCGAGAAGCATAGCGAGGTTCTTGTCGCCGAAGATCTTAGTGCAGAGAATGGGGAAGTAGTAGATGACGGCGTTGCAGCCACCAACCTGCTGCATGAACTGGGAGCCAGAGCCAAGAAGCATACGTCGGAAGTGCTGAGTCTTTCCACCAGTGAAGAGGGCCTTGATGGGAGTGGTCTTTTGGCCAACGAAGCCGGATGCGCGAATAGAGTCAAGGACAGAGTCTCGCTCCCGGCGGGTATCGTCGCTGTCGATCTCGTAGCCACGGATGGCGGCGATGACACGCTCAGCATCCTCGTATCTCTCGTGGGTAAGAAGCCATCGAGGACTCTCGGGGAGCCAGATCATGGCGATGCAGAGAACGAAGCCAAAGATGCACTGGAAGGCAATAGGGAAACGCCAAGTAAGATCCTGAGGCCCGTAAGAAGCACCATAGTCGACCCAATAAGCAATGAGAGTACCGAAAGCAATGACACCACCCTCAATGCAAATGAGAAGACCACGGTTGCTAGTCTTACTGCACTCAGCCTGATAGGTAGGAATAGTCGAAGTGTTGATACCGTTGCCGACTCCAGTGACGACACGACCGACGATGAACTGAGCGAGCTGGGCGTAACCCTTAACGGCAGAGACCTGAATGATGACACCGATGATCATGATAACACCGCCCATGATCATGGCGCGTCGTCGACCGAGGAGATCACCGATCCAGAGGATGAACATGGCTCCCATCAAGCAGCCAATCTCATAGATGGCTGTGACCAACCCCTGGATGGTCTGGTTCTTTGTTTCGGGGAAATAAGCGTGAAAAGGGTCGGCATCAATGATACCTAACAGTATCACTGTGTTAGCATTTTGATACGAGATAACTGAGCTATTTTAACAAACCTGACATTACACCTTGGTCGAAGCCGTAAAAAAGTTAGCTTAACGAAGATAAAGCAAGTGTTGTAATCCAGAGGTGTTAAGGGTCGGTGTTGGTGGATAGGGTGATGTCCAACCACTGGGGTTATCACAACCCGGGAATCCAGGCACCATATTGAAGAAAGGCAATGTATTATGATGAGGATCAGATATTGAAATAAAAATACTTACCCAAAGAGCAGGAAACCGGTCGTGGCCACAGTAGAGATGGCCAGCGACAACTTGTTGCCAGAAAGGCCAGCAAATGTTGGAGACGCCATATTGAACGATGCCAAATGAGCGAAAGCAAAACCAGCTGCTTGTAACAAAATCAACAAGGCTCACCCAGGAGCAATAAAAAACAGGGCGTAATGTGTTAACTGTTATGGTTTGCAGATCAACCGACCGAGGCACCTGTCACTTTATATCTGTTACATGGACATCCATGGCATGGACCCGAAAAATCTCCGAACGAGAAAGAGGAAAAAACTCTGAACCCTGAACTCCACGACCGGTCCACATGAAATAATCTGTATCCACGTCTCAGGATGATCATCCTCGCACGACGGAGATGTTATTACACACACACGTGAAAAGGATGTGACGAGGTATGGAGCTCCGCAAGCAGAGCAACCCTTGAGCCGAAGCGAAAAATGACCTCGTTCTGAGTCGTGCGGCTCCCCCAGTCGGACTGTGGGACTGGCCTTACAAGGTCTCCCCCCGTGTCGTCATTCCGTGCCGGCACCCGAGCCATGTTATTGATTGTGGCCCTCCGGGATCTGCCAAGCCCGGACCCGATCCACATGGTCGGCCCCACAGAGGAGACGACTAGACGGCTTCGCTCGGTGTTACTGAGGGCATGACGTCAGGTAAAAAGGGTCCGAGGATAAGAGTTTTTGGGTGAAAGCAAGCGGCAAAGGCGCGACATTATTGTTATCGACGACAGAAGCTGAAGTCTCGCCTGTGGAGGACGGGGTGAAACATGAGGGTCCTCCCCATCACCCTGCATGGTTACACTCTGTTCGCAGACGGCAAAGGCGTCATTGGCTCAACGCAAGCTTAATAAACGGATCATGTTGGACAAAACTGACAGCGCAGACCTTGTCTGTGTGTCCTGATAACAGGGCCTCAGTCTGGTGGTATTGCAGCAAAATCTGAACCAACAACGCGCAAGGTTCACAACGTGAAGAATATGGCTTGATCTCAAAGCGCACGGTCGGGCGATCACAGCAGCAGGTAATCTCACTCGTGGGGGAAAACTCCGCAGATTTCTGACCCCAGGTAGGCAAGGGAAAAAAGTTGGCTGACAGAGAACTTTTGCCCATGCAATGCAATGAAACCGCGGGGAGCGCTTAAACCTTGGACCAACAAACCCCCAACGCGTTGAATTGGGGGGAGGGGATCTTCTCCGCAATGGGGGTAAAGTGCCTCGGACGAATACACGAATGCGGTGTGGCATGGTTTTGTTTCCATTAAGCATAGGACTGTAACGGTAGCAGGCGGTTCGGCGGGCCATGAGGGTCAACACAACACATGGGGTAAGGCACAACGTCATTTTGAGATGGACTGAGGGTCGAACATTTTTGTGGTTCGGTCGTGGACCGAAATGATGCCAGGTTTTGGACTTGGCAGAATGATGGAAAGTGAGGGTCTCGCCACAGTCGATAAAGTTCTTCTAAAAAGTTCTTTGACAGAAGTTCGATATGACGGCGTGGGGGGGGTAAGAAGATTCTGAAAGGTGGTGATTGATCAGGGACTGTGAGATCAAAGGTGGCCAGGTGAAGTCAGGTGAAACACCAATCAGAATGTGTTTTGTGGGTCTGTTTGTGTGTCGTCATTGGTGCGCAAGGTAAAGAGTTTGATCGGTGTCGCCGACCCTAATGCACTTCAATCTCAAGACTCAGCTCAGCTGGAAGAAGAGCGCGTTAACATCGAGAATTTGGATACATCAACTGCCGAAACGAATCTTCATGTCGTTGAAAGCATCCTTGGCAGAGCGGGTGATCGCCGTCCAAATGGGGGAAAAGTCGCAAATTAGAGGGATCGTGCTGCGCCGCGTCATCGCCCAGAGTGCTTGTCTTCGGCCAGCACCTTGGCGACAAGAGGCCAATGTCTTGGAACATCAAAGTCACAAGAGCATTTCCCTGTCTAGGCCTTCATTTCAACTAAACACCCCGCGTAAACTCACGGCCGAGACGTATGGAATTGGGATGATGGTCCGAGCCGAGGCATCACACGTTGCGCCCGAGCTGCCATCATCTAGATTGATCTCGCGCTAGCTCAAGTCGCGTCCCTGTTATCAACATGGTGTTGTTGATTGGGCAGGGTAGTACCGCTTCGTGAACCGACCCTTACCCTACAGCATCCAAACTGCCATCCGCGGCTTGCTAAGTGTCTATTGATGCGGGCAGGACACGACGCAGTGACCTTTAAAGCTTTCGAACCAATGCGGAAGCCTACCTTTACTTGTTGATATCGTATGGCCACTTCGTCGGGCCTCCCTATGTAGGTATTTGTGAATCCTGATTGCCCTGCTACTTTGTGTGGCTCATTGTTGCGGGCATTCCCGACTTGCAGGGTGCCGAAAGTCGAGATGGTAGTTAGTGTCAACGCTTTGCACAAGGACCATGATCTCGAGCTCGCTTCCATGTCAAGATATAAACACATCGGATCTACGGAAAGATTTTTCGTTTCTACTTGGTCTCCTTGAATGACTTGATCGAAGACTTCTGGGAGCATGTCAAAGTTGAAGGGGAAGACTGCTGACTCACCGTTATCGATAATGCGCCACATTCTGGTCTTGGGAGCGCCGGCGCGCCACCACAGCGCCACAGCACAGAGTGGCATTCAAGAACCATGCGCCACATTGGGTGGGGGTCGTTCTTGCCCAGTGGACGTAACCTTTGCCGTGGACTTGAACGCCTCTCCCACAGTATCCTCCAGTCTCTCGTACTCTGTCTGAGCAACATCTTTCTCTCTTTGTTCATGTCGAACCAGTTGTATTACGGGATCGTTATCGCTCCGTTTTCCCGATGTTTCCCTTGATCTCGATTCCTTCTAGCCGCGACGAGAGGCAATGGGAACCCTGACGGCCAGCGAGCTTTTGCCTCTGTTCGGGCGAAAAAGCCAGACGCAAGCCTTCGACCCCTTGCCCTCAACACTTCCATCCACGATATCGAACCCTGAACAGCTGCCCGTCACCAGCGCTACCAATGGTAACGGTAACCAAGGGCAAGTGTCGATTTTTGCCATGCCTGGCAGCGAAGCGGAGGAGGTGCCCTTGTGGCAGTTTTTCAAGGAGGCCCCGGTCAATGATTCGCCTGGCCCTTCCTCTATTCTTGGTGAGTGAGATTCTCTTGATAACTTGTGTCGTAGATGAGGGAAGCTGAGTGTTGTAATTTAGATCTTACCACCGCCACCCTCGATGATATCTAGGAGACTCTTGAGGAGCAGGCCACTGAGGAGGAGGCCGTCCTCCAACAAGAAAGAGACGACAAGGATTACCAAGCCTTCTCTTTCTTGCTGGATGACTACAAGACCCTTCGCGTCCCGGCCGCCCTTTATAAGCGGAACACTTGCCGCTTTTGCAATAAGCCGTTGGGGGAACGAAAATACCTAACGATTCACCTTGGACGCGGCAAAAGCAAGAAGATCGCCTGTACGAAGTAAGTTTTCGATAATTCCCTTCACGAAACATAACTAACAATTAGAACAGGGCATCCTCGCCCGCAGGGAGAGAGCTTCTTCTCGCTCGCTTTGACGAGGACGAGCCACCTAAGAAGAAGCAGAAGCTGTAGGCGAGGAGTGACGGGAAGCACGGCATGGAATTTGGGGTTCGGGATTTTCTCTTAGGTACCTAAAATGTGATGATTGGGAGCCTGAAGTTGAGACAGCGTTTTTCTATAATTTAGGAAGAGCCTGGATGAGTATTTGGCTAGAATTTCATGATTTTAGGCTTATCTCTAATAATAATCGTCAAGGATGCTCAGTCACCGCGGGCAGTCTCCCTTTGGCCGAAAAACTGGCCGTAAGTCGTTCTTTTACTGTATCATGTGCGAGCGATGCGGGCCACACAACGGCAACTTTCATCGATGCTTAGGAGACACTCGAGCAGCAGGCCGATAAGAAACAGTAGTTTCCCTGCCAAAGCAAAGCGATGAGGATTGAAAGGGACCCAGATATGGTTTGAGAGTGCCGCTCCTCTACTCTATCGTTGACCTGGTTCGCGGTGAGAAGATACCCTGCCTGGCAGTGGGATTCTATAAGTTTTTGGCTTTGACACTTCTGCAGCCAGACTTGTGGAATCTAAGGGGAGCCGGCTCAGGTATGTGTAATAAAGATCCATGTAGTGTTTTACTATGCATCGCAAGCTTGGGAATGTTACTGCTTTTATTAAGGGAACTTTGGAGTCATCATACCGAGATGTTATCGGCTGAGAGAGACTCAAGTATCGTCATATGTTGTCACATCGCCACACCCGTCCTGGTCTGCTAGCATGTTTGCCTGGCTATCTTTTAACTAGCTAGGCATAGTTCTGAGCCCCGCGGGCGTCATTGTGCGACGGAAAGACGTGAGAAATGGTCAGAGCAGGTGAAGAGTGAGAGGCTGGGGGAAGATGATGACAGGTGAGAGCATTGTGGACAGGCGACCACACAGTTGCTCTTACTCCACGAGGCAGTCCATAATTCTAGTGAGAGATATAAAAAGAAATAGGCATATTCTCTACATTCTGTGTGCTACCTAAAGTGGCACTTCCTCTGTACGCCGTCTAATTCTCAACTGCAAGAATGGATCACCACTCAAGGTAAATCCATGCTTGTAGATCTGGGGTGATGCCCCCTCCTTTAGTTCAAAGTCATACTTGAGAATGATCTGGATCAGTGCGATCTTGACCTCGTTGGACGCAAAGAATCGACCCGGGCAAGCGTTCTGGCCGTGACCGAAAGCAAGGTAGTCTGGGCTTGTGGAGACAAGTTGGGAAGAGTTCTGTTTCGCGGGATCGTCGCGCATCTTGTAGAATCGGGTACCGTCCCATTGATCTGGGTTGGGATGAAGGCTGGGATCCCACATTCTATGGGATGACACTGCCACACCGGTGTTCTTGGGAATGACAGTGCCGTCCGATAGCTTGACATCATCGAGGGCAAGGCGCATCATCGAGACTGGTTTAAACATGGTCAGCGATATGTCTTCATTATAGAGATGCCGAGCTCACCAATCTCTGTAGGCTTCATGCGTTGGCTCTCCTTGATGACACTGTCAAGCAACTTCATCTTGTACAAGGATGTCTTGCTCCAGCCCTCCTCTCGAAGGACCGAGATCATTTCCTCTCGCAGCGGCTTGAGAATATCAAGATTTTGTGAAATACGGGTAAGGACTTGAGTCAGGAGATCGGTAGTAGTATGAATGGCGGCAAGAGAGAGACTGAGTTGCATGGCTGCTCGGTCATAGGTTGCGCCCTTGGCCGCCTTGTCAAGCCAGGCGATTGCATCATTGTAATCGGGAACATCCTTTCCAGCAGCGACAAGCTCTTCGTTTCGTCTCTTTCGCTCCTCAACGACAGAGTTGATCATTGAACGGGCTTCTTTCACGTCTGCCCTGAGCTTGCGGCAACCAGGTAGGAACCAGTGTACCAAGGGACGAACAAACTCTGGCCACATACGGAGATCCTCGCCAGCGAAGAATCCCGTAACTGTATAATTGCGAGTGATTCGAAGCCAGTTCTTATTGCGACAGAGCTCTGGGCCGAGGAAGACGCGCGAAGAGATGCGGGCGACCAATCGTAGGATCTGGTCCCTCATGGGAATACCGTGCCATTCTATGCGAGTTTAGCATGGGTTGTGTGGGTTATGGAAGTGACTTACCAGTCTCGTCCGTGAAAAGTTCTTGCAACGACAAGGTAGTCTCTTCAGCCAAAGGCTCGGTAACCTTGCCTACGGACTTTCAGTTAGCGACAAAGGCTTCTAGTCGCAGGGGGACGTACTGAGAAACTTGGTGAGATCTTTGGTAACAACTGTCTGTACCAAATTTGTACCTCCTGTGCCGGCGGCAAAGCCATCAAATCCTGGCAAGTGACCATGGAATGACTTATACCATGTCAACTCTCAAGCCGAAGTAGTGTGGCAACCCGACATACCTTGAAGGTCCACTGACTAAAGCTCAAACGCTTATCGCTTCGAATCTCCTGGGCCAAGCTTGGCGGTAGGACAGTAATCTCCTCAACGTCTGCAATGAGTCGTACTGGCTTGTTTGGGTTTGACTTGAACCAATCGCCCACCAGCTTGGTTGCCTGGGAGACATATTCTTTCTTTGGTCTCTGGTTTGTGAGTTCCAGCCCCTTCCTACCATTTAAGATTGGAACATTGGATCGAGATGGTTGGAAAGCATGATAAACAAAGAGAATAGCTGCGATTGTGACGATAAGTGGAAGGGGCTTCCCAATGGCATCAAGCCTGGGCGAAATCTCATCCCACGGCATAGAATGCATCTTGAAGGCCTCTGAAATGGATGATGGTTTTTCGAATGCTGTTCTATAGATCTGATTCTCGCTTTCAACTATTTATACTTGATTCATTATGTGCTCGGGACGTCCTCAATGCCATCGGGATGTTCCTAAACCCCGAGACAGAGCGGGTCGATGCCCAAGCTCAACGAATACCTGAACGACTATTTGGCATATCATCATTCTATGCTTCTCCTGTGGACCTGTCCATGTAAATCATTCCTCAAGAGAGCCAATGTTACCCGCTGTGGAGTCGGCAGTTGTGGTCCATGCCCGGGATATGACCTCTCGTAGAAAGCCAAAAAACGGACCTTTTATATAAGTGCATGTGAAACGTCGTAATTTGCGACGGCCGACACGCGCGGAATCCACGGGACGGGGCGAAGCCGTTTTGCATCGGGGAATTTTCCCGTGTGTTATGCAACTCGGCCTATCATGTTAATAACAGGGAGGACAATGGAAACTCGCCTATCTACCGTCCCGGGACACCCTGGCTAATGAGACTCTAATATGCCTCCGTATCTATGCGTACCATCTTATGATAATCCCCATCTAGCCCGAAAGTACTCCCAAGTCCCGTCCCATAGAACTGATACATCGACAAAATACAAGGTGAACACGAGGCCTACTATAGGTGCCGACATGACGAGCCACCACCAGATTCCCAGGTTTGTATCCTCTATCTGCGTCACGTTCATCCCGAAGAAGCTGGTGGTGAAGGATAGGGGGACGAAGATGAAGGCCAGGAACGTCAATTTGCCAACACGTTGTGCTTGTCCGATAGCCCTTTGAGACTCTGATATGGACATGCTAGACATTAACACCGTGATGGCTTCGGTGGTACGCGCGTGGAGGCTTATCGTGCGATCTAGTATATATTGAAAGTCTTGTTCCACGCTCTGCGCGGCAATGTAAGCTTTGTTGCTGTCGGAATCATCTTTCGGCCATGTTGACAATTGGGCGTTCTTGATACTCTCGAGAACCTGCTTTGTCTTTTGTAGATGGCGGTATAGCATCTCCTTCGTGTACTTGAGATCAGGCAAACTCTCATATTCTTGATTGGCGGGTTGTGATACATAGCTGTCAAGTTTGGCGTCGATGAGGTTGAGGAATTGAACCTGTGAGCTCGCTGCAAAGTTGAAGACTTCGTTCAGGTTGTAGAATGGGTCTTTAGCCTTGATGCTTGGGCGAAGTGAACGTCCATAGTCGTGAGGAAGATTTGACAGGGACTGAATTTTACCACCTGAAAAGTCCATTCTATCTGATGGCTGATCCGCGAAGAGGTGGCATTTTAGAGCAATCATGGGTTTGTGGCGAATAACGGGTAGATAGTACGACTCTGGAGTTCTCACGGACCAAGGAGTCAGAGTCAAGTCTGAGAAATCGGCTCCAGCGTCGAGCCAGACAAGTACTGCGAGAGTTAGTATGTGTATAGTTTTTGGTACAGTTCTAAGGGCCACTGAACAAGTAAAGGTCTTTTGATTCTTGGCTAATTGCAGGCATATCGATATGCGTTGCTCAATCGCAAAGTACATCTCGTCAAAGACGTAAAAGTTCCGAACCATGGAGTCCCCAAGTTGCATTTGTGAAGATGACAATTTGGAGATTTCGTGATAATGGGAGGATAAGGACAGTGCACCTTCTCTCCTCAACTGGTCAATCTTATCTGTCCGTAGCTGAGATATGGAACCAGTGCGCTTTCCTATTGCGATGACCGGTAGTTCGATCAGATGCGCAGATGATGATGGTAGTGAAGGGATGGAAAAGTTGCTTGCGCTATTATCGGCTGGACTGAAATCTAGGTGACGACTGAAGAACTCTGGGTCGACAAAATAACGGGCGCCGATATTTTTGATCCATTGTGCTGTCATGAAACCACGAAGGAAGATGATGCAGTTTTCAGGAGGCTTATTCAAGTTGAAGTGATAGAACTGACTGGGATCCTGAAAAGTAATAGGTGGCTGGGCTTTATGTCTGTTCTCGTCTGCCGACTCAGCATCTCCATCTCCGTCCGAGGGCGAATGTTGCCTGGAAGACTGCGACGAGGACCGTCTGTTAAATTGCTCGATGCCGAGAGGATAGAGTGTGACAAATTCCTGGGCATCTGGTTGCAGATCTACGCGCACTGTGGCTGGAGAGTCATGGAGAGACTGGCCAAGCGAGATGTGGTTTTGACCTGCGCCGGTGGAAAGCTTGGAGTATCCAAGAACGGCGCTTGCGTACTCTTCTGGACCTTCATTGCCACTGTCAGCATCTGCAAAAGTCGGGGAAGACAAGAGGAACTTACGCAACCTGTCGGGCTGTGTGCTTTGCTTCTTTTTCGTCGCCCTGCCCTGAGTTCCCCTTGGACGAGTACCAGGCGGCGCAAGGTTCATCGCGAATCGGGTTTAGTGGCTAGAAGCATTTGAGAAAGATATGAAGAGGCTTTCAGGAATTTAAGTAAAATTATTCTAATCACATGATGAGAATCAGCTGGACATTCTCAGAGCCTCGTTGCCTCATGCACGCGTTATTTCGGGCGTTCAGCTCAGCTGCCCTTGCTCAGCCACTGTGCCTCGGGCGGTTACAACAGAGGGGGAAATGCACATTTGTGATCCAATAAACATGGATAAGCATGTCTTGAAAAGAGGCTGGTTTTTGCTGACGTTGACTTCATCACCGACATCCGAAGGCTACATGTATTGTCCGATGCCCCGAGCAGGCCACTATCTAGACCAGAACGCTACCAGATTATCGAAATCCTCCTCTGTAAGTTTCTCTACAGGGACAGTATCTCCAGGCTTCAACTTTTTCCGTATCTTGTAAGCCTTTTCTCGAAGTTCGTCCGCGTCACTGTCCTCTCCCATCAACCGATGCAGCTGGCTCCTCTTGAATGTTGTCCGCGAAAGTTCGTTGGCCAAGTAAGAACGCGACTTGAATACTCGCAAGGACGTACCCAAATATTCTCTAAATTCCCATTAGATTGAGGCAAAAGAGTTAGGAATAGGTGATCACTTACATAGCTTCTTTGTATAGAGCTTTCCGCATGTAATGGCTGGCAAGTCTGTGGCACACGTCTCCAACTCTGTGGTGATTCATGCCGAGGACCTTTTTGTACTGTTCGAGACAGCGGAGGTGGAAGCCAAGGCTTTCGTCGAAACGACCTTGTGATTCAAGCACATTACCAAGGCCGTAGAGAATCTTGCCCGTCCTCGAGAGCTGTTAGCGCTGATCATTTTTAGAGACGCGAGACTTACTTGAATGAATGAGTGTCATCGACTCCCCATGCAGCTGCATGAATGTCGAGGATCTCGACCAAGGCTGTTTCAGCAGTCTCGAGATCGCCTTTCAGCCAGTACATGAAGCCTAGGTTGGGCTCAGGCCACCCAAGCATAGTGTCTTCGTAGTCATCTAGCCCCTGGAAGATCTCGATGGATCTGACAAAAGCTTCGATGGCTTCATCAATCATGTCGGCGTTTCCGTAGGCTACGCCAATCTCATTGTAGGCATAACCCAGTTCGTAGTCCTCGATGGGTGTTCCAGAATGCGATTTCCTCTCGAGTAGCATGTCCAGCCACTTCTGTTTGTGAGCCATACTCAGAGTGTGTTCGTTAGTCTCGACGAGAGCGATTCCAAGGAATTGTTGGCTTTCCCGAATGCACTCGATAGCTTCTGTTCCATGGGTCTTCTTCAGTCGCTCGGCGATCAGAAGAGCCAGGTCACAGAATGGTTTCGTCTCCTCCTGCAGACCCCGCTCAAACATGTACCTGAAGATGATCAGCAATGCGACATAAGATACTCCAAAAGTTATCTTACCATCCTGTATCGTTGAAGAGCCGTGCAAGTGAAATATCCACGGGGAAATCAGGAGTAGACGCAAGGATTGACTTCAGCCCGTCTTTGAGACGAAGAACACAAGGGAATATGTCTTCGCATTTACTGAACCTTACCGTTGAGTGGTGTTCCTTAATAGATTGAAAGGGCCAAGCCGACACAATGAGTTTTGCTGCTGCTTGGAATGCCGAGACTAATTGGTCTTTTCCCATCATCGCCTTGGCTGCGTCTTGGACAAGACGATGTAGAGACAGCTTGTTGTTCCGCTTCTGACTGATCAGAGAAGAAGACAAGAGTTCTCCCCTTGCAGAGTAGTAGTTGCCCCTGCTTCTAGGATAGTCAAGCAAGCTTACTTGGCCACTCTTGTCAATGAGGATGTCTTCTGGTATGTCGTCAGGATCCAACAAGCACATGACTTGAAGGAGTGCCTTGGTTGGAGGTGAAAGACGATCGAGAGCCCAGTAAGTAACCAAAGACTGCGTCTTTTTGTTTGTCTGTGGAGCCTGACTGTCTTTCATACAGCTTCTCGATACCTTCTTCCTGAAGGAACTCCAAAAAGTCCATGTAGGACAATCTGAACGACCTGAACAAGCCAGACATCTGGTTGATCACTAGGGGAAGCCCATCTAGGGTCTCAGCGATCTTGGCCAGGGCGTCCTTCTGGTAGTCGTCTGCTCTCACGTGTGTGAGCTTTTGCATGAGAACCTCAGTCTCTGTGTTGGTGAGAGGAGGTAGATGTAGGCCTTCATGGATGTACATGTTCTGTTTAGCGTTGGGATCGCGACTTGTGATGAGGACAGACCCGCGTCCCAACTTTGGCCAGTAGTCATCGAGGACGTCGAGGTTATCGACGTTGTCAAAGATTAGGAGCCAGTTCACAAAGTTGCCTGGTTCATCCGGTTTGGAGGTTTGTCTCAAGGGCCGCGAGAGCCAGCCCATGACAATGTCTCGACTGGCCGTGACGTCCACCGAGTCTTCATCCTCAAGGCCTAGCTGAACCGCCAGATTGGCGAAGCTTGAGGCCAAGATCTTGCTGTCGTCCGCACCAAGCCAGAAGATGGCCTCAAAATATCGCTTGCGGGTATGGGCGTATTGGACTGCCAACTCCGTCTTTCCGATGCCACCAAGACCGCAAATCGCAAAAGAGCGCAAGTCTGATGAATGTTCAGAGCTTGAATCAGAGTCTTGTTCTTTGTCGGGATTGAAGTTTGTGGGAAGGAGATGCTGGTCAATGATCTTCAAGGTGTCTTCTCTTCCAACAAAGGCATCTTTCCTCCAGTGGTCGCCGAGCACGAAGCACGGCAGCTTCGGATCTCTGGAGGAAACCTCTAGTGCCGCAACTGCTGGCACAAGCTCATATGACTCGACAGTCGAGCTTCCTGCAACTGCGTCGGCTGGAGATGAGATTGGGAGAGATGTTGGCTGAGATGTCATGTCCACATCCTCAAACCTTGTCAAACAAGCGGTGCTTGGACTGCGGAGTGTGTCGTCTTTGAGAGCCACAGGGATAATATCTTCCGATTATTAGCTCCTGGGTCATAACTCTGCTGTGAAAAAGCTTACAAGGCTTATCATTCTCGGCGATTCTCTGGGGCGCACTATGCAAAACCTCCATGATCAGGTTCTCACATGAATTGTATAGCTCACCACCGATTGGTAGGTTGCAAATGTCAGTATGGTTTGACTTGCTGTCGACTGATGTTTCGCTATGGACTCTCAGAGTACTGAGAGACTCGGGAACAATCTAGAACTAATCAGTGGAGGGGAAAAACTCTGACACATACTGGACCTACAATATGACCTCTAGTTCTGCTCCTAAACTTTGCAAACAAACCAGAACTAAGATGTGTTTCTTTGGTCTCGTACGCAGATACCACTGGGCCTTGGATGCCCAGACGCTCGAACGATTTGCAAACCTCGATCAAGTCTGATAGCTCTGTGAGACTTGACAAAGTTTTCACAGTTCCACTGTTTCTGCACTTGACCAACAAGTCAAAAAGACTTTTTGGCGTCTTCAGTATCGCCGATGAGGTGAGGTGAACCAAGAAAGATGAAGCCAGACACGACATCAATGACTGGGCGAAGATGATAATACTGGTCTCGGCAAAGACAGAGAGCCTTGAACAGTTAGAAGCGGATCAACAACACAACTCTGGGCAATTGACCTTTTTGAGAACAAAGCCTCCTGAACCATGACAAATGAAAACAATAGGGACCTTCTTGTACTGGAATGTGGTTAGTTCATGTCTGTGACATGACATCTCGGATGGTTACCCGGGGCTTAGTGCAGTGGCTGTGCAATGCTTCGACCAGATGGAAACCCTCCTTGATCAACTGCTTTGCTACAGACTCCTGCAGGTTGGCCTTGTAGGCGTACTCCCATACTGTTATCCGGGCGACGCAACCATCAACCAGGTTCTGGAGCCAGGATGTGCCAGACGAGTCCAACCAACTTGATGGTTTGTTCAACCCTATTGCTGGAATAGCAACGACGCTGCGGACGATCAGTGAGTGGGGTGAAATAGTGATGGAAGTACTTACTCCAGCTGGTTCTCTTCCCCTCTCCGCTGCCGAGACTCAAACACTAAGTCAAGCATAGCTCACACCCACCGCGAAGGATGTCGTGATCAAAAGACCAAATTGCTGAACATTATCAAGCAAGGCAGAATTCGAGGTTGAATGCCAGGCTGGATCTGTTCCAAGGAAACCGGGGGTAAAACCGAGACTCCTCCGATCGCCCAGCGCGGAGCCTCACTGAGGCCGGCATGGTCGGTTATGCTGATGGATGGATTCGGACTTTTGAAAGCGGGGAAGTTTTTTGGAGCCAATGGATCAGCTTGAGGGATAATGTTGTGGTGTCATTGTTCTGCAGAAGTAGGGGGTCGAGTTGTGGCGTGTGATAACACGAGATAAATGACCAATTATGTTGGGAGACTCAGAGCCTGCTTGGTACTTGATACAAGTGATCAGCACCTATACGCACCAGGAGAGCCCCCGAAGCCGGGCGCTGCTCGCCAAATGTGAGCTAATCATGCGGTCTAAGTTGTCTAACCAACACACAGGCTTTGCGTCGTGAGGGTGGGTGCCAGGCGAGTGAAGGAAAGACGAGGCACCAAGTTAAACAGCAAACATGAGAATATCCCCCTGTAAGAGGAGCTAGATATATAATAAGAATGAGGGAAAAATAAAAGAAAGACATCTCAAGCATTGATTTCCCTAGGTATATCTCTGTATTATTTTAGACGTTTTATTTCAAGTCTTATCATAAGGTGGAGAGAGGGCTTTACAATAGTCAGTGTTAACAGGTCATCTCCAGTGCCTCATTTATTTCCGCCTGTGTGGGTGCCTGAGGGTGCACATGGCTTTGATGGGCCGAGTTATGCAACCCTTTGGCAGCTTGAGAGTCTCAGCCGCTGTCAGGAAAGAGATAGCCCCAAGCTTGGAAGGTCAATTGATGTTGAAGCAGGCAACGCCTCTCTTCCGTGGCACAGCCCTAAATTGGAGGTGACATCGATCGAGAAAGCCTTGACTTTGAGCATTCTGAGACTCTCGAAGGGTGGCCGTCAACAACAGTGTAATCACAGCCTGATTGTTGGCCCGAATCACCTGTGATGGGGGTCAGACCAACTGCATCACGGCACGCAGTGTGGCTTTCCTGCAACGCTCTCATTGTTTACTGAGCTGTGCCAAGCAGCTTCCCATCTTTGCTGCCGGAATCTCACATGATTCCCGCTCAGAGAAGAGAGAGTGTGAACCTTATCAAGCAGCTTTTTAGATTTACGTAAAAATGTGCATTCTTGATATGAGTCGTAATAGGGTCATTTTGCAGTGCTCAGGGATTGCTGTACCAATTTTCTCTCTACCATTCAACCAACGGTGGGCACAACTTCTCACTTCCAGATAGTCTTTCCCGTCTCAACACAAGTTGGCAACCCGGCTCTCTTGAGTCCGTTTCTTGCTGCATCTAGCAGGGCCAAATCGGTTCCTGAACGCAATATTAGCAGCCATGGTTATCTTGTCTGAGGAAACCTACCCGGTGTGCCCATGATTGCCACTGCAAAAGGCATCCTCTCTTCCTTCTCTGTGATCCTTGAATGGTAGGGAATTTCTGCAACTGTGATCATCTTAGACCCTGCCTTGCATTTTTGGCCTTGCCTGAACTGCTTACTTGGGACGGCCAGTACTGGGGACTGGAGGACTGGAGCGATAGCCAAAGCATGGATACCGTCTTGGGGGGGCCTCTTGAACCTGTACCGTGGTTAGCTGTGCATGTTAGTATTCGGTTGCTGCCTCTTACGTTGGTGGTTGATCTCTATATCTCGGAGTCATAGTCTCTAGTGGAAGTATGATGAGAGCATTGGCGTGCTTCCCTGTTAGGATGGTCTGATGAAACCATTTCCTATAAGTGTCAATGTTATGGAAGCCCTCATCCCTTTCTTCCTTGGAAATTGTCTTTCCAAGTTCCCTAGGCATGTTAGCTCGTTTGAAGAGGCTCTGGGATGTGCGCCACAACTGGGGAATGGCGCATTGGTACATACCACTGTCGTTTGCTTGGAAGTGTAGTGTATGGGGCACAACCGAAGGCCTCGTGGTACTTGGTACGGAAGTCGTCGCAGTGGTGGTAGACATCATATGCGAGGGACGCCGTAGCCTGGCTTAATTAGTCCCTAACTTACAGGTTATACCGCACAACGACTCACCGGGTTGATAAAAGCTGGAAGAGACATGCCGTGTGCCTCTGATGGGGGTGAATCGTTCCATACGTCCTCGTAGGAAAGCGCCTCAAGGAAGACATTTAGTTCCGCCCGAAGCGCCTGTGCAAAGTCCATTGCGAGTTGAACTTGGTCCGAGTCAATGATTCTCCAGAAGTTTGTTGGCCAGATAATAGAAGAAAATGACTGCATGAATTAGCAAGGAACTGGGGAGCCTCGGGATGTTTACCTTGGGTGGTGCAAATGAGTCAAGGTCAAGCCACTTGCTCGCAAAGTCTCTGCACTTGTCTAGGTCTCTGGCAAGAAGACCTGGAGTATCCCAAGATCTATTTCGGTTAGAGAGAAACGGAAAAGGCGAACGCGGCCCTCACGTTACGTAGGGAACAACACCGCTACCTGAGACTGCCCCTTGACTAGGGCGCAGAGCAAAGCATCCGCACCAGAGAGCAGGTCGGGTCACACTCCCCCAAGCTATAAAGAATTAGAATCAGCGCATGTATAAGAGTAGATATCAACTCTCGACTCACTATCTGTGCCAATGGCAATGTCAAGCCAATCATAGGCTGCAATAGCAGAAGCGCTTCCAGAGCTGCTACCACCAGGAGATTGATATCCATCTCCACGGGGATTCCATGGAGCCTGGTAGTCAACGTACTCAGTCGGCTCTTCCCAGTTACCGAAAGAGTTCAACTTTGTTTTCCCGCAGACAACTACTCCCAAGTCGAGCAGCTTGCGGATACACTCCGCGGAAGTGTCACAGGGTGGGTAAGTGTTGTAGAAAGCTCGGTTTCCCACTGATGTCCTGATGCCTTGGAGGTGAATATTGTCCTTGATGACAACTCGGAGACCAGAGAGGGAGGAGGCTGGTGTTTCTTGGAACGGGATCCGGGATGGTAGCGCGAAGCAAGAGAACTGGTCATCCGAGCTTCGCAAAGGGAAAGACTCAAACGGTTCGGAGAAGCTGGGATGTATTAGTTGATAGGAGCTATCTGATAGCGTGCAGGGCTTTCTTACCTTGAGCGTGGCTTCAATGTGACCATGCAAGTTCCGTTGCAATCATCTACCAGCTTCCAAACATGTCTGAGGTGCTGGTTGACATAAACATATGGACCTGGAAGAAGCTCCGGTAAGGAACAGAAACATGTCGTTTGGCAGCCGAGTCCCTCAAGATATTCAGTGACTTCCTTCGTCAAGGCAACAGCATCCTTCTCGGGGCCCTGAAAGACAATAGTGGCGAGGAAACTGTTGTTAAACACGTCATCTTTTTCTGTACGAACTGAGTCGGTCTTGCAGCCATTCAACGGTGATTTGGATGCTTTCCTGCTCTGGAAGCGTAATGACAGCGATGAGAGCGTAGTTTGGAATAGTTAAGGCGAGATCCTTAAGAGTAAGCGTTTGTTAAAACTGATGGCTCTGAGGGATGTGTATCTCACCAAGCGTGAGCGAGGCGCCATGTATCGAGTACCCGAGATGGTAAAGACGTAGTCATCCTGACTACTGACTGTCACGGACCTTGTCATGTTGCTCCTCTGCGTATAGCCGAATGGCCGTCGATTTGTCGTATCTAAGAGTCGATGGAGGATGATAACTTCAAGATCTCCGAAGAGCACCTTGAACTCCGCTAGAGGTCGATAGTGATGAGAGAAGATAAGAGAGTTGGGGAGGCGCTCCCCTACTGGCTCAGCTGATAACTCGGGTGCGGGGGTCTTCTCTCGTAACAAGGCTGTGTTGTGTGCCCTGCACCACCTGCAGGACTGGTGGCCACCCCGGTCAAGGAAAACGTGACACTAACACACATGCCTCAAGTCATTCTGCCCTGAAGCTACTCAGCGATATAGTGTAGGAATAGGAAAAATGCTAGATAAAAGATGTCTAATATATCCGTGCGACAACCATGCTAGCCTTTGACAACAGCTCGTCGTTGGAAACTCCGTAGTAAAACTCCTCTTATGAACTCAAGGGTCATGTGGAAAGAGGGGTAGTGAGTCCCCTTTTCTCTTTGGGTTGCACAGCATTTGTAATTTCAACACATATGATATTGTGTCTGTTCTTTCAGACACGGGTTTGCTTAAGACAACAGAGATTGATAGTCTTGTCAGGGAATCAATTTCCCCCCACCACCTTTTTCGTTCAATCAAAGAACACCAAGTCTTCTTTAGACATGGGCAGGGTACCACATGTGGTCAAAACGCTGGGCCATTCTTTGCAGCGCATGCCCGGTTCTTCCTCCGGCCGGATGCCGATTCATTTGTACGAAGTGAGTTCCATCTGTTTCAGTGCATAGCTCCTAAACCTTCCCAAAGCTCAGTCTAACCCGTGTAGGATGCTATCAAGCTCTTGAACTCAACCCAGTCGGGGTACAAGGCGTTAGGGGAGAAGCGACGTCAAGGTCAGAAGCTTGATCCCAATTCGCTGGCGCACATGACTCAATGGCTTCGATGCATTGGCTACTCCGTAAGTTTGTTCACTCTCCGACACGAGACCGACTAGCTGATGATGTTTTTCTTTCAGCCAAGAGATCTGAACCGTATGAACATAATACACGTGGCGGGAACAAAGGGTAAAGGAACCACATGTGCCTTTACCAACTCTATCCTCCAGCGTTTCCAGGACACGATAAAGACGCCTCGCAAGATAGGTTTGTACACCTCTCCCCATCTGGTGGCAGTGCGCGAGCGTATCAGGATCAATTCCGAGCCGATTTCTGAAGAGTTGTTCACCAAATACTTCTTCGAGGTATGGAATGCCCTCGAGTCTTCAGCGTCTAAGGAAGGCCCTTCTAATAAGCCACCCTACTTCCGACTCTTAACCCTCATGTCCTTTCACGTCTTCATGCAAGAGGACGTGGACACGGCGATCTACGAAGTTGGGGTCGGCGGAGAGTTGGATTCAACTAATATCATCGACAAGCCAACAGCCGTAGCCATCACAACTCTGGGGATTGATCACGTCCAGACGCTGGGTGAAACGATCGACCTCATCGCATGGCACAAGGCTGGGATCTTGAAGAAGGGTTGCCCTGCATTTACTACGCAGCAAGTCCCAGAAGCGATGCAAGTTCTACATCAGAGAGCAGAAGAGAAAGGCGTGAACCTCACCAAGGTGACACCAGGTGCGGCTCTGCACAAGGTGGCTCTTCGGCCTAACGAGGACTTTCAGAGAAAAAACGCCTCTCTGGCGATAGAGCTTGCTTGTGTTGCCCTAGACAAGCTAGACGTTACAGTTGATCGTGGCAATGATCGTCTGCCGATCCAGTTTGTTGAGGGCCTTGAGAACCTTGCTTGGAGAGGCAGATGCGAGACAAAGGTGACGGGGAATCAGCACTGGCATATGGACGGCGCCCACAACGAGCAGAGTTTGGAAGTTGCTTGTCAGTGGTTTGGTCAGATCACGCAAAGCTCGTTCGTATTCCACACCTCATAAACACGTATTGCCTAAACCGTTGTAACCAATGCTAACATTAACTGCTTCTAGAAAACGCGCCCGTGTTCTGTTCTTTAACCAACAGTCCACTAGAGATGCTCCCTCACTACTTGAATCTATACATCGGACCCTGTACAAAGACTTCGAAAGAGGGTTTCAGTACGCCGTGTTCTGCACCAACATCACCTATAGGGACCGGTCCTGGAAAGTCGGTGGGTTTTTGACAAAACGCCCAACTCTCCTCATTGGCAATTGAGCTAAGATTCCCCCGTCTCCAGATCTTGCCGATCACAACGTCGACCCGGCAGAGCTCAAAGATATGACGCTGCAGTGGGAGATGGTGGAAACCTGGCGTCGCTTAGACCCATCTACTGAAGCTGTTGCTGTACCTACCATTGAGGATGCGATTAAGTTTGTGCGGAAGCTGAATGGGGGAGATATGGAGGTTGACGTGTTGGTGACTGGAAGTTTTCATCTTGTTGGAGGAGTATTGACATTCCTGGAAGGTAAAGAGTTTTCTCTCCAGAGAATTTCCTCCTTCGCGGAGAGTGATTCCGAGAAAAGCTAGAGAATCCAAGTAGAGGCCAACCAAAGACACATGACTCTTGAACTTACTAAGTTTACATCTCAACTTGGCTATGTGACCTAGACTAGAGGCTTCATGCTTTAGCTTGTTGGAATTGATCTGGAAACAAATTTGACAGCGCTGCGCTTGCACGCGTAGACGCCCTGTTATGTGAAAGTTAAGCTCCTCTGGTTGGGTTTTCTCAAGCTCGACTCAAGAGAGGGCCCTGTCAGATCTGCAAATCGGGGCATCAGAGGCACCTCTGGATAAGAGATCGACGACCAGGGCTTTAGTTGAAGTTTGGAGGGTGCTGTGACAGGTGCAATAGATATTATGAATTCGTGAGTAGGGCAATAAAAGAGTGAGATTTAATACAGTCTAATGACGAGATGACAGATTTAAGACCTTCATCAGATAGTCATGCAGCAGTGGCTGCCTTGTGACCTGATCCTCCAAGAGACCATCGAGACCCAGCATTTTGGCAGAGAAAGTCAAGGAAAAAGAATGATGTAGAACTTCAGGTGTAAAGCAAAGTGAAGAAGAGAGAAAAACAAGAAGTAACTCCGGACTGAATGTCAACGAAATAGGGTTTACGCCCCCCCTACAGCTTAGACCTATTCATGCCCTATCCTTGTAAGATCATCCCAACCTCCACTATAGCTATTCTTTCAAGGGACTTGAAACCTCAACCGGGGGGCTATACAACTGTGATATAGCAGTCCATAGGCCTTTGTCTCCTGGCAAGCCCATGGCAAAGATGTGAGCGATAATAAGGAAGCGTACCCAGTAATCAAGCATGTCGTCGACTAGGTAGAGATACTGGCTGATGGGCTTGTATCCTAGTATGTCCAGGTCCAGTGATGTCACTACCGCTTGTCTGACGGGGTTGAAAAGGTTCAGGACAGTTGCTGCAAGAAAGGTGACAGAAGACTGTTGAGTTGTCAAAATGCAGGTCTTTAGTGACAGGAAGCAGACTGGGTTCCGGCAAGTTTGGAAAGAAGTGGTTAAACATACGTTTAGAACTTGAGAGTTTCCTTTCGCTTTGCGCCAAATAAAACAGGCGTACAAAAACAGCAGAAAAGATGCGGCCCACCACAAGGTCAGGAGTGGTGTATCCCACTCTTCCAACTTCTCGATATCTTCCTGAAGTTGACGTTCGCCATCTTCATCTGTCGAAAAAGACTTGGACCAGATCGAGTAACTCTGGATGTGTGTGGCAACGGCGAGGTACAGAACAATAGCAGCGGGAAGAAGGAGCGTGTACCGGACAACAAGGGGGAAACTTGAAGTTTTCTCGGTCACTCTCTCAAGAAAGCCGTTCCCAAGCTCAAAAAGCACTAGTATAAGAAATATATCTGTGACATCGAGGAGTGTCGAGGATAAGGCGTCGAGGCGGTTGCTCATGTAAGCCATGCGGTGTGGCTCTGCTAAAGGAATCGTATACGGATCACGGGGCATGAGGATCCATCGCATCGCAATTTCGAGCATGAGGTGAGCGAATTGGAACGCTAGTGCTCTGTTATGGTCAGAACGCGTATTCAAAATGTCCGAGGGTGGTTCAACAAACAGAAAAGCTACCGGATAGACAATCTTCATGTATGTAAAGGCCAATGGTGCTGGATTATCCTCACGGCGCGCAAGGGACAAACTTGAAGTCCACAGGGCTAGGAGAGGTAGGATCAGAACTCCCAGAGAGATGGCTGAAATCAGGCTGGAAGACGTGTCATCTCGGATTCCTTCTTCAGAGTCCATATCGAGACTGTTTGCGGGGTTTGACTGAGGAAAATTTGCGGCTTGCTGTGATGTTTGAGTAGGTAGATTGGTAGGATAACTTAGTTTGATAAGAAAGAAGATCAGTTCAGCAACATCTAGGTCGAGTTTTCAGCTTTATCATCCTCACGGACCCCTCAGTGCCGGTATGCAGGCCGTAATGGATGGACTGAATACGAGGTTTCAGGTTTCAGCCATGGCGTTGAAAGAGAGCATATAATACGATGTCGGGCTGCAAGGCATCAATATGTATTCGTGTCTTGTACTACAACCGTTTCTGTGCTACCTCGCGCTTTTTGTCGAGAGCTTCATTCTTCTCATTTTAGGATTTCCACAAAAGCGCTGTAACCACATAGTCTTACTGTCAGATTCAGGCTGGGCTTGTGCTGAATAGCTTCATTATACTTTTTAACTCAAGACTTGAAAGATACCTCGTCAATCCCGGTAATTCTTCGACCTCTGTCGCCTTCCGATTATTTACGGAGGCTTGCTAAACCCTCAACAATAGGCGGTCAGGGATAATGTCACTGCTGGCCTATAGATGAGACTACCAATCCCAACGCACGATTCTGCTTTGGCTTGCAGCTCTCTCCGATATTTCACGGTAGTTGATTAACCCTAGAATAGCAACTACCGAGATCTAGATTGAAGGGACCATGCGGCTGAAGCACTGCCACCACTAATTTGATGTTGGCGTTCAAGCTAGCCTATCAACTTTAGAGACGGACCAGCTTCGTCACTGCCTAATCAAGCGGGCGTTTCACTTCACTCCTGCCTTATGTTTTCTCCAGATCTTCCTCTTTTTCTCTTTTCCATCCACTATACACTATCGCGCCCCGACCAGACATATCGTGATCGCCTCACCTCTTTCTACCCAATCTGAAGGCGTTAAGAACCGCACGCAGACTCATCACCAAAGAAGATGAAGGTATCAAGAGAAACCCTTTCAGTCGCTGCGACAGTGGCCATTTACCCCGCTCGACTGGTCCAGCTGGGGAGCCTGGTCATTACGGGCTACGCAGTATGCTACCTCGTTTGGATGCATCACTTCCACTACTGTGCCTTTTATGGCTGTGGTAGAAGACTCCCTGATACTGTCTCTGTGCCTCTTGGAGAGGTTATTCTGATCACTGCCGTGAGAATCCTTTCCCTCTGTCCCCCATTGCTTCGACCTCGAACGCAGACCAAGATAGCTAACCCGTAGTCGATAGTCCGTCCTTGTCACGCTTGAGTGGATGCTCTTTGGTACCATCCTAGCATTCAAGGCACACACAGGGAAACCAGGTCTTGTCGGCACGTCGACTCAATTTGCCTGCTCGTGTTTCTCTCTGTTCGTCTACTCGATCGGCCTCGTCGCCTTTACTTCTATCCCAACGGTCCGAGCAACCTGGCCATATTGCTACAATATGTGGAGTAGTAACATCTACGACCCGCCCGAGAAATATTTCTGCATCGTAACGCAGAATGCCGTAACCTGTGGACTGATTGCCTGGTGAGTTCCTGGGTGCCCACGGTTCTACCGCTTGTCTTTTCATGGGGGCGAGTCATTCCTTTAGATCCTTTGGCCTAACAAGATACAGGATCACGACTATGATTGTTGCTTTACTTGACCTAGTCCAGTTCAGAAAGGATCGAGGCGTGGGGGCCATTCGACTTGGTGACGATACTGGGTTGCCTGCGGATACTGACGCCGTCTCCATTCAGGACGTGACAGTGGACACCTCAGCATAAAGCAGTCATTACACTCCTAGTAGCTTTATATCTACCATTAGGAAAAGACAAGCTCATCCCAGTTATCCTGGCGTCTTGTCTTTCTCTTATCCCACACAATTATGTAGTTCAATAGGGTTGCGGGCGTGACGCAAACATCAGCTCATACCAATGCAAGATGTTACCACAAATGGCTTAGGAAGCAGAGCGTAAGCTTATGCTTCTACCTACCACAATGAAGCAAGCTATGAATAAGAGAAGACGGACAAATAGAGACCGTTCCCCGCTCGGCAGCCTTTGTTATGATTGGCTCAGAATGCTCATAGCATTGTAAGGACAACCAAAGTCAGAAATGGCTGCATTTCAGCTGCGCGTGGTTGGAGTGTGACTTTTGACGCGAGTCTCCCATCTACCAATGAGTACGTCCACTGAACGGATGGCATAAAGCCACAGTTTCGATTCATCGTCATCATACCGCAACATAGCATTAAGGTGCTCAGAGTTGCCTAGGTATGTATAAGTATATCATCTTCTTGCACCTTATTCTTCTGTGACCTTCCTTTCTCCCCCACACCTTACTCATTTCGCCATGTCTTCCCCAAGAGTTTGGCACATTAGTGGCGCAAATACCGGTCTGGGCCTTGAACTCGCCCTGAAGGCCATCGATGAGGGCGATCATGTCATCGCAGCAGTAAGATCACCTCAAAAAGTGCCCGATACCTTGAAGCGACCAGAGGTCAAGGTACTCCAATTCGACCTAGGCTGGTCCCAGGAACAGATAGATGCCTATGCCAAGGAAGCATTCGAAGCCTTTGGCAAGGTTGATGTGCTCGTCAACAACGCGGGCTACGCTTACATGGGCGCCATTGAAGAGTCTGAGTATGTCATTCATCAGACCATATCAACATATACTAATGGAATATTAGGGACTCGGCCGTCAAAGCACAGTTTGACACCAACGTATTCGCCATGCTGAGAATTATCCGTGCCTCGCTCCCCTACTTCAGAAAGCAGAAGAGTGGCCTGATCATGAACCTTTCCTCTGTCGGCGGTATGCGTGGATATCCTACTAACGGCATATACTGTGCCACCAAATTTGCTGTCGAGGGGTTTACCGAGGCCCTGGCTGCCGAGGTAGCACCATTTGGTATCAACTGTGTCATTGTTCAACCAGGTTACTTCCGCACAGCCTTTCTTTCGAATCCCTCATCAGGAGCCAACATTGCACCAGCTCTCGAGGTCTACAAAGGCACCCCAGCTGATGACGCTCGTCAAGCGCTTGAAAAGTATAACGGAAGACAACCTGGAGACCCAAAGAAGGGAGCAGCGCGTATGTGGGAGTATGGTGCTGGGGCTGGCATGTTTGCGGACAAGAAGAAGCTCTTGCGGTTGCCGCTTGGAAGTGATTCAGGAGCTATCATGAAGGAGCTAAGTGGAACACTCGCTGACACAGCTTCTGCCTATGAAGATGTTTGGAAGAGTACCGACTTTCCAGTCGGAATGTAAGAGTCCTGTAATCTACATTTTCCTTCCGTTGATTTCAACTGGACTTAAATCTGTAGTCAACATGTACTTCCTCTCTGACCCAGTGCCTTGAGACCACACTATCTCTTCAAGTATCATATTTCAAGGAGGGGTCCTACAATAGGTTGGGGAAGACAGTGAAGGTTGGTAATTTGTCAGATGGCTTTTTCGTAGCTGATAATGGAGGGTGGCATATTTGACACGTCAGTAAACGCCCCAATATGCAAGGTAAGCGAGCTGAATGCTTTCTGGTAAGCCTACCTTATTGCGAGAGAAGGGATTAGACAAAGAGCTAAACTGTGCTCGGTATGGTGAATTACAGCCATCGGAGCGAATTTTAGGGCTATTTGTAGAGACTTCTATAATAGTAGTTAATATAGACAAGTGCACCAATCTTCATCGTCGATAGCTCATTTTATAGGTATATACCCCCAAACCCGACGGTTCCATGTCAAGACAACCTTGATTCGAAACTTGCATCGCGGCACAGCCTGATCGAAGGCATTAGAATTGAATTTCGCACATAAAGGAACTGTCTACAAACTACATATCTATGGCCGGTAAGATATTACTCTTCATAGGTACTCAAGGGGGCTCAAAATCGCCCCATCCCTCAACCTCATGCAACTCGACCCCCCCTCCCCCCCGAGTACTCCCGGGTCTGCGGAGATTTACTGGGGTCCAATACTGGGTGCGCCACTCACGCTTCTCAGTCTTCTGAAGAAGTGCAGAAGATAATTCTAACACTGTGTTAGCATTGGGATATAATGCTATGATGTGTTGGAAATGTGTTCTTTAT
>NKCK01000223.1:0-69906 GCA_003946995.1 Fusarium oligoseptatum
GAATGTTTTTTGTTTTTTTTTTTTTTTCTCTCGAGCGTTGCTTTATACACGTTGCATTGTTTTGGCGTTTGGCAAAGAAAGGGAAAGAAAGGGTTCACACGTTGATTTTATGTATGGCGACGATTGTATGTCTGACATTTTTTGGGTTTGTTTTTCTACAGCTTGCGAAGGAAAGGGATGATGATGAAACTGGAATGTCCATGTTGTTATTACTACCGAGTTGGGAAGCAAAAAGATTTTTTGTCCTCGAGGGGGAAAAAAAAAGTTACGAGTAGATGCGTCAAGGGATGGCTGGGTGAGAGAACTAGACCCAGCAAGAAGATATGAGATATGATGGATGTTTTTGATCAATACAAGCCTCTGTGTGGTTGGTAACAAGTTTCGCTTCCGCATCGCGTGACATTCAGGTTCTGTTTCCAGGTGAGTTATAGGAGCTGAGTTATTATTATGGTTGCAAGCTTGTGCGTGGTTGGGTGAGACAATAGCAACTGTATGAAGGCATTCACAGGACGCGCACATGACCTTGACAGAAGAATAAACTGAATTTGTTGGACGTCATCCTAGAACTATCTCGGCAACTAAAAACTGGGCAGAAAGCTCAAAAATAAACAAAAGCCTAGTCCTTGTCTTGTGAAATCATACAGAGAGCTCCGGGCCAGGAATGCTCTCTCATCACATCCCTTCACAACCGGGGGGGGGGGGGTTCACCCACACCATTGTTTTTGTTTTTCCCAATTCCAATGGCTCCCCCCCAACTGTCTCAATCCTTCCTCGTGGCATGTGAAATGTTATAGCTTCTTGGAGCTAAACCCATAAAAAATAACAAAGGGAAAAAAAAATAAACAAAGGGGCGATCTTTCATCAGCCGCTTTCTCATCACCCGATTTAGGTGGTTTCCGGAACTCCTTGCTAACTTTCCATTTTTGACGTTGCTTCTTACATAGAGGGTCATTGTATTTAGTAGAAGAAAAAAAAAGAAAATGGTCGTTGTGTCTGATAGCGTCTTACAACATGGTGGAAATATTTCCACTCAAACTCGTGATAGAAAAAGGAAAAATAAAGACAATATGGTGCTGTTTTGCCGTTGGTCAGGTCGTCGAGACAATAGTAGTTGGTATCAAGAAAAACAAAGAAACATAGCAACAGGAAGAAAAAAAAAAAAGAAAAAGGGAGGAATGTCATCCTCTGCTTCGTCGTCCTAGCATCCGCCCAATCACGTCACTGCCTTGACGTTTACGAGGTGATGATGGTGCTGTCCGGTGACCAGTCTTCCGTTGGTCACTCGCGGATCGACGGTGGAACCAGAACGAGCGGCCTCCATGAGATTCCGATTCGGAATCTGAATCATCATACTCGAATACCGAGTGGGGCTCGACGGCGGCGTCGGCCTCGGGCTGTGGCTCTGGCGGAAGCGGCCGGAGGCAGGGGACAGATGCCTTTGTGTGCATGAGGGGAGCTGTATGCGGAGGATCTGCCAGGACGAGATGCGGAGCGGAGTGGCATGCCCGTGCCTCAGTAAACGACTCGGTCTCTGCAGGTGTTGAGATTCGAATCTGTAGAGACGTCGCCGGGCGATGATGTGCCTTTGGTGTGGCGGACCGGGACAAATTCGTCTCGTGGCATGGGTCTGGAGAAGTCGAGAAGTGGGCAACAAGCGGTGAGTTTTGTAGCGACCGGAAAGCGTACACATCATCGTCTGGACGAGGGGGTCTCTGTGGTTTTTCTTTTGTTGTTCGCGAGCATTGCCACGAGGGCACAAGCGATGTGGTCCGGGGTGGAAGTGGAAGCGGCTTCGGGAAGGGTGAATAAGTCGCCGCCGGCTTTCGGTTTCGGGGCCGAGGGATGTCGGGGACAGGGAGGGGCCATGCGGGGACGCGGCGCTCCTCTGCTTCCCTTCGTCTCTGCTGGGGGGAGGGAATCAAGGCAGGATACTGCTTTCGAGGGTGAAGCTCAAGGTTGTCCGTCTTGCTTGGAAGCCAAAAGCTGTCCCATAGCTCAGCGCCGTGGGCATGGTACTGGTAGTCGTCGTCCAGGGAGACCTCCGAGTCCGTCGGGTCATCGATCAGACCCGGGGCAGACGCATTGGATCCCAGAGAGGCCCGGTCGTTGGAGAAGCGATCTCTTCCATATTGCGAGAGGCGTTCAGGATGCTGAGGATACGAGTAGTTGGTGACAGGATAGTATTTGGAAACGAGCTTGAGGTCAGCTAGCTTGCTTGAGCGCTCCATGGTGGATCGTCAGACTGGCAGCATGAAATTAACTTGCAACAATATTGGTATCAGAGTGAACAAACCAGGGATACGGACGGGCATGATATACAAATAAATGGAAGAGCAGGACTGTCAAAAAGACGTTTGAGACACAGCCGTGGAGCCACCACACCCACTCGAGGCGTTGCATGTGTCTGTTGTTGATCAAGCATCCCCCCTTGAGCTGGAGGGGCATTCCTGCATGGAGGGGGCGACTAAGCCCCGGCCATCCCTCCCGTCAGACACCGTCAGACGCTGTCAGACAACTCCGGTATTTGCGTCTTGTCCAAGGGCTTGGGCCTCTAGGCCCTGGTATGCAGCCGCGATTCGTCCCTTGCGTCTTGCTTCCGGCTGTCAAAAAATTTTCCCATCTTGCAGCACACTCAAACGAGTCTTCTGCAGCCCCGTTTCTCTTTGCTTTGCTGCGATTGCTGTGGCCTGTTCGACAGGTGATGCCAAGTCAAGTGGACATGCAGCTCCTGCAGGAAGAAGCAATGTGAGATAATGGTTCGGATAGTGAACTGGCTCTTCCGCGAAAAGGAAGCATATCGAGAGACGCGGCGGGGGAATGACCATACTCGAGGAAACAAGCAAAAGGACTTGGGGACACACGCAACTGCACTTGACTCGCGCGTATACTAGCACTGGGGGTCTTCTGAGAGGCAATGGTATGGTCTGCTGGCATCCAGACGGCCTCGAGTAGCGCTGGCTCCGTCCTTCTCAGCAGTTCCCTTACGGCCAGACTCGCTAGCGTCTCCATCCAACCAGCCGCCGCGACGTCTCGTCGGATTGAATCAGCTTGTTCCCAAGTGATCGGATCCATAGCCCCAGGTCGAGACACCCAAGGCTAACGGGGGGCTCATTCTCTGGGGAATGACGCCGAGTTAGCCAGCGATCAGCGACGAGGCTGGCACACACAAGGCTCCTAATCAGCGACACCCCGAGCGGTTGACTCTCGAGTTGGTGGCAGGGACCGTGGTCTCCCCGAGACGAGTTGCTCGCACGGGCTGCCGTCGTGCCATGTCATCAATGCCGTCACGGCCGATGGTGAACACGGGCAGGGATGCAGTCGGGCCCTCTCCAAAGCTGAAGATGCTCGGTCGGCCGGACTCTGAGCGAGGCATTGAGCCCCAGGTCCAATGCCAACCCTGACCAGCTTGGCCACGGGTAGAGCTCGCCGACGCTGGTACGGCAGCTGCCGACTACCTCGAGTGTCAAGACATCCTCCCTGCTTGGCGCAACCTCGAGACAGGAGAACTGCGTGGCCTCTAGGTGGAGGCGTGAGACACTGTCTTTGATAGCATGGACTGCATGTGCAAGGCGCTGAGCAGGTAAATATTGTGGACTCTTTTCCGCGGCAACGCTCTTGGTGGGTAAGAGAAAATGTTCGTTCTCTAGGTCCCATTAGCCGGCGACTCCGCACGACTCTGGACACGGAAAAGAGGTTCGCATTGTAAGCATCATGGTATTCAGAAAAGGGAAGCAATGTTTTGGTGAGTGTTTGGCGAGGTATGTGGTTGTAGGAGGAGAGTGAGTTTGCTGCTTACGATAGGTAAGGCAGGCAAGGAGAGGTCCGAGCACTGACGGCAGCTGCAAGCCTGGCTCAAAGAGGTAGGGTTGCATCGCCCTGCGTGTCCCTTTGCTGACGGGCTGCTTAACCAACGAATATGCAAAAATATGACAAGTGCCGGACAAGATCTGACCATTCATCCCTGGCTTGGATCGGACGGATCTCAAGTTGAGCGAGCTTGTCAACTGTCAGCTACATAACTATGCATCAGCTGGTAGATCCATGTTGCTAGCTCTCAGGCTAACGCAAGATGCAGGGAACCATCCATCTCTCAACAGCCGACAAGAGTGAGCTTGATGTTCTCTCCCTCGGCACTGGATCGTACTGGACCTTAGCTTTCCCCGCATCCAACTGTTCACACCATGAACCTCAGCTCCGTGCGCCTGCCGACGAGGCGTCGAGTCCCTTGCTCAGCCCGTCGGAAGCAGGCTTGGAGACTTGGGCCGTTCTGGGCAGCTCCGGGCCCCTCGCCTCAACGTTTTGAGCTGCGCATGTCTCGAAGATCTGTGACAGGTCTTCAACCTTGATGCCAGGGCCAGGGGCTTGCAGCACTTGGCAGGTCAATCACAAGCTTGCGTCGATCCTTCATCGGCGATCGTGAGAGCCTCCTGCTGCTAGGCACTATTCCCCTTGCACCACAGGCGGGGTATCAGCCCTGACGTCAAAGCCGCTATGTGACAGTTGAGAAGCGGAATGACGATGGCGCTCCACGGAGGCAGTTCGTGGCTCTCTGGTTGCGCATCGTGTATCGCGTTTCACATAGTTGGGATCAGGTAATGGTACATGGCCGTTGCATGATCAGTATCTTGTCTACGACCTGGCTAGGGTTGAAACGTGCTGACATCGTGCAGTGTGCAGCCACCAGGTCCATGACGGGGAGGAGGGCGCGTTGCCGGGTCGAGATCCTGAGGGTTTAGCCCTGAGGCTTCCACTTGAGCGTCCAGTTCCATTTGTGGTATTTTCTCGTGGTCTGGTACGTGCCTCTGGTCGGATTTTCCGTAGGGGACAGGACCCTATCGAAATCTTGTCTTGACGAGGCCTCTCAGATGCCCAATATCAGTGGACTTTCAGGGTGCGGCGATCTGGACCGTCTCCCTGCCACGTTGCACACAAACGGTTTACGCCATGGCCCTCGCGTCGATCACTGTTGGGCACCCATCTCAAAAATACCTACCAGTGCGTCTAGTGTAGTGACTTACGGCCAGCGTCTCTATCCGGAGCGTCTTGTCCACCTTTGGTCTCGATGAGGAGACATTTTCTGTAGGGGTTTTTAGCCTATGGTATGCTCTAGGTGCTCTCCCTGTGATTTCTAGGCTGCTGGTTTAACTACCTATTCTTACTCCAAAGTTTTGTATTGCACCGGCGCTCGAAGTCTCAGTGTGTGTGTCTCGCGATCTTTATGAGGCGCGCCCTACCCTACGGCGCAACACGACGCACTCTTTGAGATGATTGAGGCTTGTGTTTTCAACCCATATGTGGAAATGAGGATCTCGTAGATGAATCTCTTTCGAATCTGACATGAATCTCAGCCCGTCAGCTCAAGTTCGAATGTAGAACCGAATTTTTGGTCGATCTCATGTTGCCTCAACCGATCCATGACATTCCTACACACAATCTCAGTCACGACACACTCAGCTTTGGATATTCAGTACAATCCGACCATCCATGTAGTGTCTATTTAGTCAAAGGGAAGATTACAACTTGTCAATATCGACACGGCTACAAAGTAGACGCAATATCCATTCATTATAAGGCTTCTTCCGCGAATATAGGTAAGTAGTATGATGCATATTTGTTGAGGTAGACAGGTTTGTGCAAGAAATAAACTCGATACCACTATAAATAAAGCATGAACATGCAATTCGCACAATTCAATAGACTCCAGGAATTCAACATAATCGCTTCAGCGTTGACCCATGCCAGAGCTGAATTAGCTGTGGTCCTGACAAACAATGGCTGTCCTGCCAGTAGCGGCACGTGCTCCCGCGACAAAACTGCTCGTTGGGATTGCCCCGTGTTTCATTCGCTTCTCTCGCGTGTCCGAAACACCTCACAGTATCCGTAAATCAGCCACAGGGGAAAGAGTCGAGCTTTTCGCCTGGCAGCTAAGATTTGACCCGCGAGATCCCTGTCTTCAAACCGCGTCTTGCCAGGGCCGGAAATGTGCAATATCGACGATGCTAAAAGGATCAAGGGTCCCCCCCCAGCATTATGCGAGATACCCGCGGGGCGGCTGCTAGGGGCATGACCCAAAAAAAAAAAAACGAGTACGCATGACCAGGGCCAGGACAATGGGCGTCTAGAAAATCGCCTGAGAGTCGATGCTTTAAGAGACGCGACCTGACATTTGGTGGTGGTTGCGCGATCCGAAACTTGGGCCACGAGCTTACTGGCCTAGGACGAGATGGAAATGGGAAACGGCGCCGTTGATTGGGGGACCCGACGACGGGGCGTGCCGTGGCTCCCGCCCCCCTCCAAGCTATTAAAGTTGGTGTGTGTGGCTTGTTCGTTGACTTCAAAGAGATCGTCGAGCTCAAGCTGGATGATCAAACGACGACAAGACAACGCCATTGGAACATGGAGATTCGTCGGTGGCATTGACGCTCGAGTCCCAAGACCTCGTCCTTGAACGGGAAGCAAGTGTCAGACAACCGCAAGCGACACGGTTCCGGACGGATCCTCTTCCCGCCAAAACCACGACTCAGCGTCGTACTCGGCCCCGTCCCCGTCCCCAATTCGCTCAAGTCAACCGGTTTCTCGGGGCTGTGGGGCATGGAAGCCCTTTTTAGGGGGGGAAGAAGAAGAAGACCAGACGAGGGGGGCTGGGGATCAGATCCGGGACCGGGGGGGAAAGCGGTGGTCGACGAGTGAAGACGTGCCCTAGCGCCGTTAGCAGCAAGATGGTTCATCTGGGATGGAGGTCATCACGTCCCCGCGACGGGGGGTAAGAAATAAACGAGGCACTGGAACGGCAAAGAAGGTCTACTCATCTCGAATGTCACTAGTAACTTTAGAGAAATCATACTAAAATCGTAAAAAGACATATCCCGATAAAATATCATACTTTAGCCTTTTGTCATTTACTATCTTATTGACCGTATTATACTTCTTAACATCCATTTTAAAGGATGATAAGCCAATCTCTTTGTACCGGTGTCTCGTTTTTTCCCTCGACCCGCCTTGCCCTGGCTTTTTCTCTTCCAATGGGACTGGCCGCCTCGTCTTTTTCAGGCGTGGATTCCCCAGCGCTGGGTCATCGTACGTACCACGGTCAACTTGCACCCTCAACCCTGCCCTCAGGGGCGATTGAGATGAAGAAACCGGCCAGAATTGGCCTATGCGCAGCTTCGGCGCGTGTGAAATGTGGTCGAAGCTCCCAAACATCCTGCGACGCGGCGTCTCGACATGGAAGGAGACCCAGGTCCGCAATCTGCCCACGCGCGCAGTCGTGTGATGAAGCTTGAGGACCGAGGTCAGAGCCCTTGCGCCTATGTATGAGATGAGATGGACAGCCTGGGGCAGCCCAATTTGCCTGCCAGCAGCACCAGCTTCTCTCAGCTCCGAGCTCCTAGAGCTTGCTTGCTCAGCTTCAAGCTCGAGGAGCCCACACAACAATTGCCGGCGCCATTGAGGAGACGGGTGGCAGGGCAGGGTCAGACGCCAGACGTCCGTCCCGAGACAAGACCCGACGATGGTAAATTAGAGCGTTTCGGCAAAAGCATCCAACCCGAGAATTCGACCTTTGGCCGTGCTGCCTTTGTTGTACTTGTTTCAAGAAGGATCAGCACATCAATGACGCTGCTCACAAAGGAAGCATTGTATCCGTACTGGGAAAAGGGAGCCCGAGGGGGAGGGTGGTTCAACTCGACCACGCACATGCGCTTAAAGAGATGGACAACGCATCCATCGCATTAGTTCATGCCATCACCTTGGTCATGACTGACTGACCCTACCTACCCAACAAGGCGAAGAGACTCGAGGCTTGGCCAAAAGCTAATTCATCAGCAGGGCTACTGGCGAGAGAAAGCTTGGGATCCGGGCAGCTAAGGTAGCCAGCTAATGCCCGCCCCATGGCTCCATCATCCCCCCCCCCGGTCAAAGCGGCCAGAGCTTGCTTTGCTACCTTAGCTACTCTTCCTTGTGTGTGCCTTGATCGACTCCCTTGAAAACCTGGCGTAATTAAGTCATCAGAGTAGGGCCGGCGAGGGAGGAGCGCTTCTACGTCAGGTCGCAAGTGTGCTGTGCTGTGCCCCCTTCTCTCTCCTCCACATACCTAACTGCGATCTTCCTTCTCCCAAACGCATTCATACCTTACCATGACCTGTCGTCGACTGTGATTGTGATATCTCGACGCAGGCGTGGATACTCAGAGTCACAGCTTCGCCATTGGGTTGCGAGCATGTTTGCTTTGTGCGTCCCCATCGTTCCCAGCCGCTTGATTACCTCGCTCTGCAGCTCGACGAGTTGCGCATAACGGATTCGCGACGCGCCCTGGCCGGTGACAACCTATCCAGATCGAAGACGGAGCTTATCCGAGAGGACGACACTTTGAACAGCGTCGCGTCGCAAAGGACCTCTTGTTACAGCGAATCAACCGGACGTCCTCCTCACCTCACTAGCGATTCAAGGCTTTGCGCGCAGGAAAAAGCCTGCGAACTGGCGGCCTGGTGGTAGGCCCGATCTCAGCTGAAGCGATTGCGCGCATAGAAAAGTGTCGCTACGCTACGCTGCTGCTGCGCCTTTACAAACGAAACGGGGCTATCGAATGAAGCAATTGGCCGATTGACCAATTGATCAGCCATCTCTGTCTCTCTTGCTGGCTGGGAATTTCACATCTCGCGTCGTGTGCGCGTGTGCGTGTGCGTGGTCTGAGTGCTTGCAGATTGTTAGCCTCTGTCCGCTACTGGCTCTTTACGAGGGAGGTCTCTCACTGGACGTTGGCCCTCTACAACTGGGCCTGGCCTGGCGTTGGCGGCCACTTTACTGGCACCCGACACGACCAGCGAGCGAGCACCGGCAGCACCAGCAGCACCACCAACCTCCCCAATTTTTTGGGCTCCCGGCCACCAACTTTTTTTGACATCACCAGGGGACCCTCCATCCCAGCTTTCATCGGTTGATGCCCGTCCTGTCCTTTTTCTACTCTTCTAAAATCAAACACATTCCAGTCAGGCCATTCAAACCTTTTTGGCTTGTCTCGAGTAGAGCCGAACTAACCTGAGACTTTTGGTCGTCATCCCGAGACCAATCTCTCACATCGGCCTCACCATCCATCGTCTGTCTTTTCTCTCTAGTCAGGCCCAACTGCAGTTGAGTTGCAGTAACAACGCATCAACGGCCTCCCCACACCACCATCACCGCACCTCACCACCACCCGCAACAAATCGCCTGGTCCAATCCTCCACCGCAACCACCAGCGCCCGCTGGTGAAACCTTCGCCTTGTCGAACAACTCGCTCTCCTCGCACACTCCAAAACCTCGTCCTTCCAGCGTCGCAGACGTGTCGAAAATACGCCCCTCGTCTGCGAATAACGACCGCCACGACCGTAACGCGCCCACGACCCCTACCCAGCAACAGCAACGCCAGCAGTCCAACGTCTCTAGACCGCTGCCAATCCAGACTCCGGATCCCGTCGAGCGACTTTCTACGCCGTCCTCGCAACAACGAAGCCTTCGTCGAACTCCCAAATTCGAGGCACCTCCGAGCCCTGCCCCTGAGCCTGAGTCTCGCAAAGTCCATCTCGCCGCCGCTTCGCTTGGCTTCGCGCCCAAGGCGACCCTTGCGGCCGTCAACGACTTGCCTGAGAATCACCCAACTGTGTTGGGCCTGATTCCACTCCACTCGGTGCCCCAACAAGCTCCCCGTCGCCGGCGACGGCTCTCGCAGGATCTGACCGAAGATCCCGACGAGGTGTCTTCAGAACATCCTCAATCCCCTCCGAGACAAAAGACTCCTTCTGTAACTGCAGACCGCCCCGACCCACACCCCGTGGTCCGCATCTCCAAGCACACCCACAGCGCCATCCTCTTTGCCCTCGAGGAGGCGCTGCGCAACCCCAATCCCTTCACTCCAGATCTTGAAGAGGAGTCCGCAAGCATGGCCGATCTCATGGTTGCTGGAGGTGTGCCTCCTACCTCCAATGGCAAGCCTGCCGCTTCTTTCCGTCCCACTGCCGGTCCTGGTCAGACGAGCTCGCCCTCTGGCATCAGGGGTCCGAGGATGATCATGCAGGAGCGTGCTGCTAGAGAGGCGCGACAACGCGCTGAAGCAGAGCAGCAGCAGCAGCGCGAGAGGGCCGAACAAGAAGCGCGCATCATGGAGCAGGCACGGAGAGCAGAAGAGCAGCGTAAAAATGCTGGCGTTGCTGCTGGGCAGGGTAGTGGCGCCGAAGCGCGTGAGCCCGTCAACCCTCAGCGACAGGCGCAAGTCGCACCCGAAACCACCACAGCCCGAGCAAGGGCATCTACTACTACACAAATACCAACAGCCGCACGGCATGGACATGGGCGCTCTAGTTCCACCGCCCAGGTGCCTTCCCAGACCTACACAGGCCCAGCAACCACAGCACAGCCTGTCTTTGCCGCACCAGGTGCTGATGGCGCACAGACAGCTGCCGGCGGTGCCAGCGGCTCAAAACCTCGCAATTCGTTCCCTCATGCCTTTGAACGCTGGGAGACATTGTCTGCTCATTGGGAGGGTCTTACCAGTTATTGGATCCGAAAACTTGAGCAGAACAAGGACGAATTGAATCGCGATCCTCTTAACCAGCAGCTTGCTCGTCAGGTAACTGACCTATCTGCCGCTGGCGCAAACCTCTTCCATGCTGTCGTCGAATTGCAGCGCCTCCGCGCGAGCTCGGAGCGCAAGTTCCAGCGCTGGTTCTTTGAGACACGAGCTGACTTGGAGCGTGCACAAGAAGTTAACGCCCTCCTAGAGGCTGCATTGGAACAGGAGAGACGCGGCCGAGCCGACGCCATCCGAGAGGCTGTCGAGAACGAACGGGGAACCTCAAAGGCCCAGAAGCAGCTCACCGAAATGCGAAAGGAGCTCTCCATATCCAAGGAGGAGGCACGACGAGCATGGGAGGAGCTGGGGCGACGAGAGCAAGAGGAGCGAGACAGAACTCTTTCTCTGCAGTCAGGACAGCCTACCATTGTCGGAGGCGTCCAGGTCGTGCCCATGACCCAAGGTCCCAGCCGATCTCGTGGTCAAGCGGCGTATCAGACCGAATATGGACAGGGTTACCCGCCTGAAGTGACAGCATCTCCACAAGGCCAGCCTCCCGTAACTACCGGCGGCGAGGGATACCTTCAGCCTGTCCCGCCAGGTAGCAGCGGTAGTTACCAAGCGCCAGTGTCAGAGGGTGGTTACAGCGAAGGTGAGTACGTCATTGATGCCAATGGGAACTTCATTTTTGGATGCCCAAGGCAACAAGATTCCTTTCGCTGCACCACCCTCGACGTATTCGGATTCTGATCCTGACGCAGAAGAGTATGAGACGCCTGCCACCACCAACCCACCAAGTGGTAAACAAGAGTCCCCCTCAACTTCTGCAGGTGGCGGTCAATGGACTGGCACATACTCGGATCCTCAGGACTATTCTGGCCAAGGTTACGGAGCTCCTGGCTGGGAGACTGTTCCTCGACATCACCACCCCACGAGGCTGAGCGATGTTATGGAAGAGGAAGATGAGCGTAGCCGGGCCAGCACAAGTCGCGTCTAGGAGTCGGACTAACTAGGAATCCCCGTTGATACAAAAAAGGAAAAACATCAGGGCCAAAGTATATACACATCCCCTTCCAGACGCGAACATAATTATATCGGGACCACAGCGGCCTCGCCTCGACTGAAGCCTCGGGGCGCCAAACCACGACTCTTCAACAAACCGAAAAAAAAGGGGAGAAGAACCGCCGCTGTTGGGTACGACTAGTTCAGCTACAGTTTTGTCTGTTTTGTCAGAGTACCGTTGCATAGCATTGGCATCGTTTACGGCCTTGATTTACACCCGCACTAATGGAAATTCGATTCACCGGCCATGTTTTTGATATTTGTATACCGGAAACGGAGGAGCTCCATCCATACATAGACCAAGTTTGCATTTAGAAGGTCTATATCATTTCGGATCCTCTTCCCGCGGCCTTGCCTATCTGTGGCATTCATTACCTGCCTGTCAACCATGTCCATGCATCTGATGCTCTACCTCTTTCGACGAGGTAGAGTTGTCGAATATTTCATTGTACCAAGGAACCACTGTACCACACACATCGCCACGAATGACTACCGGAGGGGGATTCAGTCAGCTGAGGTGGGAGGAAGAGCTCAGGAGATGCAGACACTGGGAGCTTTCACCACCTCTTTCTCAACGCTGGCATACAAAAAGACTACCTATACACCATCACTACCCCAAAGGGAAGCGCATTCAGAATTGACACACACATAACCTGTACGGTATCACCACTGGCGGAAGGATTGCCGGGGCAGCGGAGTTGAGAGGGAAATTCCGGACGGAGTACAGGGCACGGAGGTCGGGATTTGGGAGTTTTTGTTGTCATTGTTTTTTTTTTTTTTCTCGTTTGTTCGCGCATGAGGTCCTAATTATCATTAGACGGCACCCGGTGTTTGAGGGACCGGATTCGCATGGGGGACTAGAGTACAGAGTCAATGTAAAATTTCTGTGTATTGATTGACATTTAACAAGCTTTTGTCTGTTCAGTCGATTTTTGTGATAATTGAGACTCGTTGGGCTTTGAAGATTACATGCCTTGATCTCTTGATACCGACTTGTGTGATGAGGGTTTTATAGTAGACCGTTTGTAACTCAGCCTGAAGCTAGGTAACCTCACGGACAAGACAAGATAGGGTAATTAATTGTAGCTGCTTAATGTGCAACGATACTAAGGCTCTGTTATGATTAGAATCTCTTATGGGAACCTTCAAGATATCTTGTTCACTTTAGTTGTATCAATACCGTGAAGCAAGTCATATATATTAAGGCCCTCTTTACCAGGCAAGTTGTCTTGTGCCTTATTATATAGATCCAATGGGTGTCCTAGAGGGCTTCATATTACATGGAGTCTGCCTTATACAGACACGCACCATAATCGCATGAAAACTGACTGAAACAAGATCAGTCTCATCATGTGCTCTGGCAACAACGGCCTTGATTGATCCCAAAACCCTATAGATTTATTCGCGGCGGACAAGAAAAACTTGCAACCCAAAAAAAGGGGGTCGGCCGCACTCGACAAGAACTAACCCAATCGCCCCGTATTGAAAAAGATGTTAATGAAACCACACAGAGAAGAAAAAAAAAAACGCCTTTCGCTCGCCTCTTTCTTTCTCTCGCAACTCCCCAAAATGCGTCACATTTTTATTCATACAGCTGAGTCGCCTCTACCATTCTCGCCGACACCGCCGCTGTCTCGTGGAGATGTGCCCCAGGGGTAGCTGTCGCTGGTGCTGGTCTGTGATGGTTGCCTGCCTCTACCCCTGAGCCAACTCAGAGAGAGGAGGTTGCCTAGCGGGCCCGACGCTGTGGAGCTTCTACTTCGTTGGTGTCTCCGGGCGACGAGGCCGGGGAAACCTGTGCTCTTTCGTCGTCGTCGGGTTAGTCTTCGGGGAGTTGACTCGGTGCTTGGGCCTGATTCTTCACCCGCGGGAGCACCACCTATGGACCTCCTTGTCGGCAGCAGGGGCGAGGACTCGGTGTGTTGTGGGAGTGTGCTGGAACGTCGCCTGTTCCCGGGAGTGCTGGGCTCATCGCGATCTTCCAACTCATCCCAGATCTCAGCGCGCTCAGCCCATCGTGAGCTTCTCTTGCGTGAAGGAATTAGAGGGGTCTCGCAAATCGCAGGCGGAAATGTCTGATATGTATGTGGTACCGTGTCGTCTTCAGCAATCGCATTGTCCGAGCCGAGGAGAGACTCTTCCTCCCCTTCGGTGTCCTCCACAAGTCCAAGACCAGGCGCCAGAGATGACTGGCCAACTCCGGGTGTATGCTGCTCATCGCTCAGGCGCCAAGATAGCGCGAGCACACCTGAAAGGAGGATGACCGTTCCTAGGGCGATGAGACAGGCTCTTAGAGGGGATATTAAGCTCGTCTGGTTAAAGTATATCAAACCGTCTAGAATGGCAACAATGTTGTAAACACAGAAAACCAAGGGATAGAGAACCGAGGTTGAGACCAGCTTAAGGCCTCGGTGGAGGTAATAAAGTTGGCACAGGGCCAGCGTGACGAGCGCCATAACAATCGCCCACGACTGCCAGTGGACAAACTGGTTGCGTCCAGCGATCGTCTTGATGACTAGCTCGACAGAGGACTTGGCGAATAACAGAGCATGGGCTGAGAGATCTCCACTTATGACGCCGTATGTGATGCCACGAGCTAGTCGAAACCGGGCGTCGTGGGAGAGGTTCGAGACGCTGTTGACCACGTCAATGGCCAACGCGAGGGTTACGACAAACAGGGCCTGGAGAATCATCCAGACCACATAAGGTTTTCGCGCCATGAGCTCCAACAGCTCCTTTAGGTCATGCGCTGGAGAAGGGATGGCTCCGAAAATGGCAATCAGCACGGCCCCTGTCGTGACGAGGACCGTCCCGGACAGGGACCATTGCGTGAAGGGCTCGCTGAGTATCAATGACGCACATATCGAGTTGAAGACTAGGCCCGCGGCCTGAAGTGTTGAGAGGACGGGGAGTGGTAGAGTCGAGATCTGAACGGTGCTTCCGAGGAGGTTCGCCACGATGAACATGCCCATGCCGATCTGCCATCTCCTCCTCCTGTAAGGTGGTCGTCGGACATCGAGTGGTCCCTTTTCGTCTTCGAGTATATGCGACTTGCGCTGCAAGGTCAGGCCGAGGCTCTGAACACTTGTCGATAGCAATCCAACTAGAATTCCCAGCTATGAGGGTGAGCATTAGCAAATAATTCGGCCAGCCGGTGCATATGCCATCCAACGTACAGCTATGCTCCCTCCAGATGAGATGCCGCCGAGCAACCCCATTGCGCCTCTGCCAGGTCCGAGGTCATCTGGCAGCGGAGACTCGAGGCGGGTAGCTGAGGCGTCGCATAGGAAGCGTACCCGATTCGATGGTCGCCTTGTGCTGCCTGTATTGAGTAGGGTAGGTTCGTTTCAATCGGATACAGACGCGAATGGCTGGTTGAAGCGCCGGAATGATGAAGCGGCAGCCTTGCGAACCGGCAGTTGGATCGCGACCCGGGTCCGGTCTCCTGGTTGGCGCTGGCACCTGGAGGTGTAGGTGGAGGGATTGGGGGCAGAGCGATGTTGTGGAAGGCAAGGGAGCGATAATTCGATGCAATCTGTCTTCGTTTCAAACCTAATAACAAGAAAGTCGGAGTTGAACTCGAGTCGAGGGACACCTGACGTGAGGCCATGCAGCTCCAACACGAGACCGGCCAGCCACTGTGGCCGTGCATTTACATAATAGTCGATAAAGATCCTTATCGGGGGCCATGAATGGCTACATGCACGAAACAGTGGGGCGATGTGACATGGAGACCTGTGGCTTGCCTAAGCTTTAGGTTGGGTAAGATGGGCTTGATAGTAGGCGACGAACAGCTTGGGCTTGGCGGCTGGCTGGCGTCACAGCTACCTGCTTGCTTGCACTCCACTCCCAAGCCTCAACCTCCATCTCCCGCCGACGCTCCTAACTAAAGGCCATCGACTGCCTTTCATTGCTATTCTTCTGATCGCGCCTCGGCTTTGCTCGCCTTCTCAACTCCTCGATTCCATCGAAAACCCCTCTAGTCCCTCCCCCCCTAAACCGCCATCATGTCGCAACACGCATTGTCCGACCAGCAGGTACGCTGCCCAAACGACGCAGCCATCGTCATCATCCTCCCATCCGTCTTACCCAGGCTGCTAACGCGCGCCCGATTTCACCCCAGGTCGACAATGAGCTCCGCAAGATGACGGCCTTCATCAAGCAGGAAGCCATGGAGAAGGCCCGCGAGATCGAGATCAAGGCCAACGAGGAGTTCGAGATCGAAAAAGTCCAAGCTCGTCCGCCAGGAGACCGACGCCATCGACGTCCAATACGAGAAGAAGTTTAAGCAGGCCACCATGTCCCAGCAAATCACCCGCTCTACTGTCTCCAACAAGACGCGGCTCAGGGTTCTCGGCGCCCGCCAGGAGCTGCTCGATAGCATATTCGAGGATGCTCAGAAGAAGCTCGCCGAGGGTGCCAAGGACAAGGGCAAGTACCAGAAGGTCCTCAAGGGCCTCGTGCTCGAGGGCTTGTATGCTCTCAACGAGCCTGAGCTTCAGGTCCGCGCGCGCAAGAAGGACTATGACGTCGTCAAGAAGGCCATCGATGAGGCTTCCAAGGAGTTCAAGAAGCAGCTTGGCAAGGACGTCACGGTGAAGCTTCAGGAGGACCAGCCCCTCGCTGACGGAATGTATGTGCTTCCCTCCTGGACTTACGAGCTGTGATATGAGGGCTAACAATTCTACAGTGCCGGCGGAGTGGTTATCATTAGCGGAGACGGCAAAATCGACATTGACAACACTTTCGAGGCTCGGTTGCGACTCCTGGAGGACTCTGCCGCTCCCGCGGTGCGAGAGGCTCTGTTCGGAAAGAATCCTAACCGCAAGTTCTTTGACTAAACTGCCTTGAGTGCCATTGGTTTATGGTTACTTCTGCTTATACATCAAGCCCGCCGAGATGAGTGCACGATCAGGGAGGCTCTCTATCATCTGCGACCTGCCTTGTTAATCAGTCTGTGCTTTGTAGTTTAGAGGCTGTGCATCATCTTTTCATTATTGTTTGTCTGGTTCCGGACTTGGCTCGTGGTAGAATTCATTACACGTTCAGAATCCTTCGTCTCAAAGTGATATTGACCCCCTTTCTCCTTGAATCCTTTGCGCCTGCGCTCAGTCAGAGTCGTCCATGTTTCATCCTCCCTATTTCGTCCTGACAACGATAGTGTCTTGATCAGCTACGGGTGAGGTGGGCGCTGGGGCCTTTGTTGTTGGCTTCCGTAGGAAATTCTTCATATAGTTCTGTTGTTGCGGGAGGAAAGGGTCCTCTCGTTGATCCGGAAGATCAAACACGCTCTTCTTCGCCTTTCGCCGCGTCCGGACAGAGTGAGCAATTCGTTGCTGAACCCATTCAATGACACTCTTGGCTTCAGTTCGGGCGAGCTTCATGCCTGCGTCGTTTATCTTTCTCCAAATCCCTCTAAGTTGGACTGTGAGTTCATCAATCTCGCTGTTGAACTCCTTCACGGCGTCTGGATCATCGGCAGAGGCAAATGAGCCGTCGTCGACTGCAATGTTGAGAAGGATAATGTTTGCCTGTAGCTCAGCAAAGTCCGTCTTAGGCCCAACGGAGAAGTCATCCTCTTCAAGGCGGTCGATGATGCCTCGGATGCTGACCGTGTTATCCGGATGATGGCGACCTAGGTCTGGATCATCGTAAAGAAATACCACGGCGAGCCGGCGTCTTAGATCGTGGACCTTGGGCGTGCTGACTGGTAGACATGTCAGAGCATTTGTTCTCACACATTGTGCCTTGATGAGAGTGTGCAGCAATGAACATGTATGGAAGCACTAATTCATCGGTCAATAACCAATCCGAAGCGTACTCTGTGATACGACTTACGAAGACGTCCCAGTTCGCCTGGGGAACTGCCTCGACCAGAGTCTTGATAGTGTCCTCGTATGCAACCAGGAGATCAATGTTGTAGATGAGGAATTTGTCCATCGACATCCGTAGCAAGGTTTGTGCAGCATAGACGACAGATTCCAGAGCCATAGACGGAGTCATGGCACTTATAAGCGATAAGAAGGAACTCAAGGCAGACCAGTCGCGTCCTTCATAGGGCTCTACACCAGGTTTCAACAATCTCAGCTTAGAGTCCCTTCGCTCAAGTTCAGGGGAGGCGCCGAAGCGGTAGAACAGCTCCTCCAACCGCCGTGGCGTAACCAGGCGCTCAATCTGTTCGGAGCAGTTGCTAATCAGGCTGGAATACTCTTTCCGGCCGAGACTTGACTTTTGAAGACAGAATTCGCTGAGAATCCACTCAAACAGCTCGTCTGGTAAACCCCCATACATGCCAAGGAGCGTGAGCGGTAACCCAGATAGTAGATGCTGCTCCCGGGTTTGCTGATCGCCTTGCGTTAACATCTTCCAAGGCCCCTTGCTGAGATTCTTTGGTGCTGACTTCGGACTGGGCGGTTTATAATCCTCGCTGAAGAAGCAGTATCGAAGTTGTGACTGACCAGGCTCTGATCTTTGTACCGCTCTGAGGACCTTTTTGGGCGTTTTGTCCAGTATTGTTCTTGACGATGTCCTCCAAAACTTCCCGTGATGCCTCGTCTGTCATGATCTCATCTTCAGCGTCAGCAAGCTCAGTCAGAGCCTTGGCTCTTATTGAGCTTGCATGTGTAGCATCATCCTGCTTTGCATCTTTGGCTAGAGCTTTGAGGTCGAATTTGTGTTTTGGTATAATGGCTAGCGGTGATGAGTGAAACTCAACGGCAGTCCTCTTTGCTCTTGGTGTAGCATATGGGTTCTTGGTAGGAGAGTCAGCCAACTTGGCGGGGCGTGCTCGCCCTATGATGGCGCATAGGTCTTCGAGGGAGTCGTCTGACGAAGCCCCTAAGTCATCCTCATCATCCGAGGCCCGGATCTCGATATCCCTTGCCAGCGGTTCCTTCTTCTTGACAGGGGTGACAGCAACTTGACTCGGCGGGGATGAGGGCGGTAATGGAGATGACGAGTGAGGCTTTGGGGCCTGAGGTCTCTGGGGTGTTTGGGACCTCGTCACAGGCTTGAAGAAACTCATAATATTCCCATTTTTGGCCTTTTGCGACATGTTGGGCGTCTTTCGGTGAGACATATCCGAGCCGGCTGATGACTGAATAACTGATGGCACAAGGCTCTGATGGCCTTCGGATCCTTTGTCACAGCAATAGCAGGTTCATGGGCTGGTGAGAGGTGTAGTTGGACCGCGTTAATTGGAAATGGGTCCCGTCGCGTTTTTGGCGGGGCGCATGTGGGCGTGGCTGCTGTCAGCACAACCTCAACCTGCACAAAAGTGAGGCGCAGCCCCATTCATGCTGTGGCGCGACAAAATTAGCCGCCAAGGCTCTGAGAGACAGAGCCCGTTAATGCCCCCCTATCTCTCCCATAATAGAGCCGTGACCAACCCAGAACTTCCAGAAGGGCGTCCCACCTAGATTGTCGGTCACAACGCAGCAACTAGCTCTCAGCTCTGACCAACTCTAGCAGGCAGCTAGTTTCTAGGGTTCGTGGTATTTACGTGGCAACTGACGTAGGTAGGGTTAGGTGACGAACCGACTCGCCGGATGCGCTCCGTGACCCTTGGATCCATGGATGGGATCAAGCCTCATAATCAATCATCAACACCTGCGTGTTTCGTGTACTACCGGAAAAGGGGCTGTGCGCCTGCACCTGCACCTACACTTGCACTTGCACCGGCTGAGAGCCCTGGGAATGATCGTCGTCGTCGATGGAACCTTGCAGTCGGTCACTCGTGGGTTTCTCATTCCAGCGGATTGCGTGCCTGTGCTACTGGGTACTGCTGCACAAATCATATTGCATGCGACCATTGTTCGCGCGACGAAATCGGGCTTGGATCCTCGTGTCTGGCATGTGTCTTTGTCCCCAGAAATGCTCATGCAGCAGCGCGGGTTTAGCTGTGGCCCCTGGCTTCATCTCGTGACGGTGCACTTCGTAATTATCGACGGTGCAACTTTATACGAAACCCACCGTGAGAGGGGAAAGGGTGTCGCGATCGATGCGTATTTGGTGTGTTCAAGAGCTATCTAGAGTTCAATCTGACGGGGCAGTGACTGTGAGATGGATGCTATCAGATGCTCACACACTCTACATATGTAGCATGCAGTAAAGTAAGCTGAAGACTCATCTGACGAACGGGAAACGATCCCATACGACACTCACCGACAACCATCCATGAAGCTGCGGCTGTGGGGCTTATCCGAACCCATCGACGCAGATGCCCAATCCGGGGCCGAATTCTAGAATTCGCAGATTACGTAGCGTAGCGTTTCATTGCTTTTTCGACGGTATGGTTCGCAAGCGATCACTGACGGGCCATGTCGCTGGAAATTTGGACCTGCGCGCCAAGGGGAGGGCGACCCCTAGCCAGGGTCTTGCGGGAACTCGACAGGTACGAAACAGGAGCAGAGGGCACTCTGGCTCCTGAGCGGTGCTGAGCTAGAGCTTCAGAACAGGGGAATAACTGGGTCGCTACAGTATTGTTCCTTGTATGTGGTATGTACATGCTGCACCGTGGTGGTGATGATCGTGGCACTGGTGGGCGCAGTGCTGGAGGGCTCTGTCACGGGAATAGCATGCAGGTTATGGAGGCGGTCATGATTCCTGCAAGGCTGCTAGCATAACCTTCTTGCTCTTTGACTTTCCGAGCAACAACTCATGTGTGTCGTGAGATGATGAAACGTCGATAGGTGAGCAAGAGTCGAGTGGAGCAGTCAGCCACGGCGACTCCGCCGAATGGGTGTGCTGCGCACCAGTGGGTAAGGCCTCGGGCCATTGGCGTTGGTGCTGCCGTCCGCAGAAAAAATCATGGCGCTCTCGCTCGTAATTAAGACCCGAGAGTCCGACGATGCGGACGTAAGTAAGTCTTCGCTGGCCACTGTTGTGCCCGACATACATTGACGGACGGCCATTACGGGATGCACGGAGGAAGACGCAGGTTGCTTTTATCCGGTATAGGAAGGCCACCAGGACCCCCGGACCCGAAGACGCCGAGACGACTGCGCCTCGGACAATTTAACGAGATTTTCTTGAGCAAGAGGAGAAAATGCTTGTGAAAAAGAAGGGGAAGCGAAGAAACAAGAAAAACAAACAAAAAAGGAGATGGCCGGCCGCGAGCCAGTCGAGACGAGGGGTAATGTTCATATCGGCGTGGGGCTGACCGGGTTGGATCGTCGCATCCATCTCTCGCCGGACGAGGCGGGCGGAGATCATCTTTGCGTGTTCAAGCATGCCCGTAGAGTTATGTTGGCGAGCCTATCCCCTTGCCGTTTTCAGCGGAATATGTAAGAACTGGACGGCAGCGGGCCGAGACCGTAGAGTTATAGTAGGTGCTCTACCTTACAACCAGGTCCTCGAATGACAACTGAGCGAAATCTATCCAAGTTGGATGCCAAGCAGGCACAGATCTGAACCCCGGGACACGACGGATTCTGATGCCGTTGTGGAGGGATCATTGCCTGTGGTTACGTAGGTCGGTACCTGGGTATTCATGGATTCGAGATTGCAGGCCGTTGAGTGGTTAAAAGAGGGTTCACAGAGATATCGAGTCAGATCTCCCACCTGACTTGTGATATTTAACGTTTTCCTAGTTTTGCCATCAGATATGTTGACGGGAGTTTACATCGGCTTGTAGAGACCAGCCAAGCATTCTTTCAACCTCTGGTGTCAGTGACAGCTGGAAGACCCCGTTCTTTTCGCCAAGATGAGCTCCTCGTAGAGCCCCAAGGGAGGCACCGAGAAAGCTTGGCGGTTGTTGGCAGCCTACGACCCCCCTGCCCTCGTCAGGGGTGATTTCCATTCGAGAGACGGGCGGCTGGGGGGAGGATACGGTAGTAAAACCTGACTGATGGCAGAGTCTCAGCTTGAAGCCTGCCCACCAGCCGTCAAGCTAACGCTGGGTCGACACGGTGAGCGGGCTCTGCTTGCTGGGGCGGCTCCATAACGGTTGGCTTACATGAGCACGAGAAAAACCGAGGAGGCCATGACAACGTTGATGAACAATCACTCGACATGAGACTAGTCATGCTGATGGCAGCGGATGGAAACTTCCCAAGGTAACCTTTAGAGATGGCGCTATCGACAATCTGGAGTCGCAACGACCACGGGCCGGCCGGACGAGAAAAGGTCCGGCTGCGGACGCGAGATGGAGCTATAATTGTCAACGTACCGACCGTAACAACCCCGACACCGACTCGATGACAGAGCGGAAGCCATCGGTCTGACCTTTAGCGCTCAGGCTGAGCAGATATTATCATTGCAAGAGGCAGACAAAGAGGCGAGAGAGGCGTCCAAAAAATTCAATGTGCAAAGGGCGGATTGATAGGCCCTTGGCGAATTTCAGACACGGCGTCTTCCCCCTTTGCAAGGGGTGCGCGTCTGACGCTTCAAGGGGGCCCAAATGCCAGACAGAGGCGCATGCAGTCAGAGGAGATGATGTCCAATATTATTGATTGCTCCTGGGCGTCGGAGTTGACAACAAGAGCCAACAGACAAAGCGTCCAATCCGGGTTGTAAATGTCGTCCGTTATCGCCGTTGGTTGTTGCCTTGAGTCGCTAGAGAGCAAAGACAGACCGGACAGACAATGCAATATGAAAGGATCCATGGATGAGCAAGGTTCCGTTGCAGTTCTAGTGTCGGGATCTGGTGAATTATGCGGCTTCCATGAGCGACCGACACGCCCCGAGACGCCCGAACAGCCCGCCCCGTGCTTCCGGGGCTGAAGTAACGGAGGACCAGGGTCGCTGGGCTATTAACTGGAGGCAGCCTTCCATCAGTCGGTAGAGGAGGTGAATTGGCTGTGTGGCGCGGCGTTAGTGGGTGTGGCCGCTGATTGATGCCGCCGTTGCTGCCATCGTGAACGAGCTATCAAGCTTAGCACCCGCTTCAGCCGACGACGACGACGCCTTGCGAGAGAAGGGATTCTGGGGGAATGGAAGGACGGACGGATAGATAGATGAATTACTGCGTAGAAGCTGTAGTGGCCGGATTCTGGGGTCCATCGTAAGCAATGCGAGACAGCGAGGCATCTGCGTCGGCCAGAGAGAGCCCAGGATTTGCGACTGGAGGCTGCAGGCGCCTTTAGCAGAAGGAGGATCAAGGCCAGGCATTGGAAGGCCAGCATTTGGAGACAGGTACCTGGGGTGTACATTCCGGGCAGACGATTGAGTGCGTCGGATGGGCCGGGATGTGAGCTCCCCACGCACACCCACCCACCACCGGCGACGCCCCACGCCCTAGACACCCACTCTCCACTGCCATTTCCCTTGGAGCAGCTCTCGCCAGCGAGTCCCAGGCTCATGTCCCGAGCGGGTACAGTCCAGAAATGGCCATCCTAGAGTGCTAGAGTCTCAGGGCCTTCAGCGGGTTGCATGGTTTTGACTGGCGGACGGGATGATGGGGAGTGATGGAGTGGATGGAGTGGGAGTGGGAGTGGGAGTTGGAGCCCGCGGAGGGTGAGGCCAAAGTCCACCGTAGCTTTTTTCCCTTCCTTGCCGCGCCGCCCCGTTCTTGCTTACACAACTCCCCTTGGGTGCGCCGCTGCTGTTGTTCCATTGCTTGTACTTCGCCCTCACATCTGCTTCAATCAACCTACAACGCTCCCCTTCCCTCGTCTTGACGACAATCAGAAAACGGCCCGGGTGACGCCGTTGTTCGCCTCAAAACATCACCCGTCCGCCTTCCGCCGTCTTTTTCTACGAGCAGCTGGTGTTGCTTCAATTGCACCTGCTCTATCCGCTTCCTACTACGCCTCTCTCTCCCTCGCCCGCTCGACTTTTGCTCCGCCCAAGTGTCCCCAATCTGGCTGGCTTCGAGGGGCCGATCGGGCGCTTGCCCGCGACTTCAACAACATGACCACCACAACAACCACTGACGGTCACCTTGATCCTCAGGCCATTAATGCTACCCAGCGAGCGCGATGGGCCACCCAGCGAAAAAGCGTCAATAGCAGCAACAAGAAGCGCAACTCCCTAATGGACCGTATCGGACACAAGAAGACGGGCTCGAATGAGAAGAACTCACCACCCTCCGACGGTTCCGACCCGCCCGGTGATGATCAACCAAGTCACGACCTTGCCGAGAACAACGACGACGATGAAATTGAGGAGGAGGATAACGAGAACCGAACACTCTTTTTCAATCAGCCTCTGCCGAAAGAGCTCGTCGACGAGAATGGTCACCCTATCCAGTCCTTCACGCGTAACAAGATTCGAACGGCCAAGTATACACCCATATCCTTCGTGCCCAAGAACCTGTGGTTCCAGTTCCACAATGTCGCCAACATTTTTCTTCCTGTTCCTGGTTATCCTCGTCGTAAGTTGACGATTCCACTCTCTTTCAGCCTTGCACATAAACCTTAACCATCGTACAGATCTTCCCCATCTTTGGCGGCGTCAACCCCGGCCTCAACGCTGTTCCCCTGATCTTTATCATCACTGTCACTGCTATCAAGGATGCCATCGAAGATTACCGAAGAACTATTCTCGATATCGAGCTTAACAATGCCCCGGTTCATCGACTACGAAACTGGACAAACGTCAACGTCCTCGAGGGAGACGTCGGCGTTTGGAGACAGTTCAAGAAAGCCAACTCGCGATTTTTTGGTCTCATCTGGCGTTCTACCCAGAGCCTGTGGTCCAAGAAGGCCAAGGAGGAGCTGGCTAAGCGGAAGATGGGCCCATCGGAGGAGGATGCTCCTCGTCCCTCGGTTGAATCGCATCGTACCAGACGATCCGTGCGCGGGTCTCTTGCTTCACCTTTTACGAACCGCGAGTCTTTCATGTCCGCCCGCGAGGATATTCAGATGACCCCCGTTCCATCACCGTCGCCCGGCCCGCATGTCCAGATCCAGCTACCCGACCAGCAGGACGCCAAGCGTTCAGCGGCTCTCGCGCAGATGAAGTCGGATTTCATCAACTACACTCATCCCGCCGCTGGCGCTCGATTCCAAAAGGATGCCTGGAAGAGTCTGGTTGTGGGCGATTTTTGTGCGAATCTACAATGACGAGGAGCTTCCGGCTGATATCATTATTCTGTCTACCTCTGACCCCGATGGAGCCTGCTTTGTCGAGACCAAGAACTTGGATGGTGAGACCAACCTGAAGGTCCGCCAGGCTGTTCGCTGTGGCCGATCTCTCAAGCACGCCCGTGACTGCGAACGCGCCGAATTTGTTATCGAGAGCGAGGCTCCCCAACCAAACCTGTACAAGTACAATGGTGCCATCAAGTGGCAGCAGATTGTGCCTGGCTATGCTGACGACGAACCCGAGGATATGACGGAGCCCATCACTATTGACAACCTTCTTCTCCGTGGTTGCAATCTCCGAAACACTGAATGGGTTCTCGGTGTTGTGGTCTACACTGGACACGATACTAAGATCATGCAGAATGCTGGTATTACTCCTAGTAAGCGCGCCCGAATTGCCCGAGAGATGAATTTCAACGTTGTCTGCAACTTTGGTATCCTGCTCGTCATGTGTCTCCTGTCCGCTATCGTCAACGGCGTCGCATGGGCGAAGACGGATGCCTCACTCTACTTCTTCGATTTCGGCTCTATTGGTGGAAATCCCGCTATGAGCGGTTTCATCACCTTCTGGGCTGCTATCATTCTCTTCCAGAACTTGGTTCCCATCTCACTCTACATCACTCTGGAAATCGTTCGAACCCTGCAGGCCATCTTCATTTTCAGTGATGTGGACATGTACTACGAAAAGATCGACCAGCCCTGTATTCCCAAGTCCTGGAACATCTCGGATGATGTTGGCCAAATCGAGTACATCTTCTCCGACAAGACCGGTACGCTCACTCAGAACGTCATGGAGTTCAAGAAAGCAACGATCAATGGACAGCCTTACGGAGAGGCTTATACCGAGGCCCAGGCTGGAATGCAGAAGCGACTTGGTGTTGATGTTGAGAAGGAAGCTGAGAGGATCCGACTCGAGATTGCTGACGCCAAGGTTCGCGCAATTGCTGGCCTTCGCAGAATTAACGACAGCCCGTACCTCCACGATGAGGACGTCACCTTCATTGCGCCCGATTTCGTTTCCGACTTGGCTGGCGAGCACGGCCCTGTGCAGCAGGAGGCCAACCACTACTTCATGCTTGCCTTGGCTCTTTGCCACACCGTTATTGCTGAAAGGATCGATGGTGATTCGCCCAAGATGATCTTCAAGGCTCAGTCTCCTGATGAGGAAGCTCTCGTCTCTACCGCGCGCGATATGGGTTTCACCGTGCTCGGCCACTCGGGCGAAGGCATCAACTTGAACGTTTTGGGCGAGGACCGACATTACCAGATTCTCAACACGATCGAGTTCAACTCGAGCCGCAAGCGAATGAGCTCAATTGTGCGAATGCCCGATGGTCGTATTGTTCTGTTCTGCAAGGGTGCCGACAGTGTCATCTACGCTCGCCTCAAACGGGGAGAGCAGAAGGAGCTCAGGAAGGAGACAGCTGAACACCTGGAGATGTTTGCCCGCGAGGGTCTCCGTACCCTCTGCATTGCCCACAAGGAAATTTCTGAGCAAGAGTATCGAGCCTGGAAGAAGGAGCATGATGCTGCTGCTTCTGCACTTGAGGAGCGAGAGGAGAAGCTCGAGGCTGTGGCTGAGCTCATTGAGCACGATCTTTACTTGATTGGTGGTACTGCTATCGAGGATCGTCTGCAGGACGGTGTGCCCGACACCATTGCCCTCCTGGGTGACGCTGGTATCAAGCTCTGGGTTCTCACAGGCGACAAGGTCGAGACTGCCATCAACATCGGTTTCTCATGCAACCTGCTCAACAACGACATGGAACTGATTCACTTGAAGGTCGAGGAGGATGAGGCTGGAGAAGTGTCTGATGATACCTTCCTTGAAATGGCGGAGAAGCTGCTGGACGACAACCTTAAGACTTTCAACATCACGGGCAGCGACGAGGACCTCGCCCATGCCAAGAAGAACCACGAGCCTCCCGCGCCGACTCACGGACTAGTCATTGATGGATTTACACTTAGATGGGTCCTAAACGACCGTCTGAAGCAGAAGTTCCTCTTGCTCTGCAAGCAGTGCAAGTCGGTTCTCTGCTGCCGAGTCAGTCCCGCTCAGAAAGCTGCTGTCGTCGCAATGGTCAAGAATGGTCTGGATGTTATGACACTCTCGATCGGTGATGGTGCCAACGATGTCGCCATGATCCAGGAGGCCGATGTTGGTGTCGGTATCGCCGGTGTCGAAGGTCGCCAGGCGGCCATGTCTTCTGATTATGCCATTGCTCAGTTCCGATTCCTCCAAAGACTTGTGCTTGTTCACGGTCGCTGGTCTTATCGCCGTCTGGCTGAAAGTATCAGCAACTTCTTCTACAAGAACATGGTGTGGACGTTCGCCATCTTCTGGTACGGTCTCTACTGCGACTTCGACATGACCTATCTCTTTGACTATACCTACATTCTCATGTTCAACCTCTTCTTCACCTCGGTGCCCGTCGCCATTATGGGTGTGCTGGATCAGGATGTGTCTGACAAGGTATCATTGGCCGTTCCTCAGCTCTACCGCCGAGGTATTGAGCGACTGGAGTGGACCCAGCTCAAGTTCTGGTGAGTAACAGAATCTTAGCAAATATGATTACGAATGCTAACCCTGCGATAGGCTCTACATGGTCGACGGTGTTTACCAGTCGGTTATGGTCTTCTTCATCCCCTACTTGCTTTTCGAGCCTGGTATCGTTGTGACCGGCAACGGACTGGGTGTGGAGGACCGTCTCCGCTTCGGTGCCTATATTGCTCACCCGGCCGTCATCACGATCAACATGTACATCTTGATCAACACGTACCGATGGGATTGGTTGATGGTGCTCATCGTCGTTATCAGCGACGTGTTCATCTTCTTCTGGACCGGAGTGTACACCTCTTTCACTTCATCCGACTTCTTCTACGGAACCGCCGCCCAGGTGTATCAAGAAGCGTCTTTCTGGGCCGTATTTTTCCTTGTGCCTGTCATCTGCCTCTTCCCTCGCTTTGCCATCAAGGCTCTCCAGAAGGTCTACTGGCCTTACGATGTTGATATTATCCGTGAGCAAGAGAGGATGGGCAAGTTTGCTTATCTGACGGAGAAGGAGGAGTCGAATGACCCTCCCACGGCTGACACCAAGAGCGACAAGTCAAAGTCGTCGAAGAGCTCGAGGAAGTCGAGAAAGGCAGCCAAGCATATGACGTATGGAAGCGTCGACGAGGATCTGAGACCAATCTACCCACCTTCGACGGCGACGCGAACCACAACGTATAATCAACATAGCCAGAATGGCAGCGACTCAACTAATTACACGGGCCCTCGCATGTCGATGGATGTTCCCATGCAGGCTCGGCCGTCTATCGACCGTGCCCGGCCATCATATGACCGCGTCAGAGCATCGATGGACAGGGTACGGCCCAGCTTCGAGGCCAGCAGCGACTTCACCTCAGCCGCACGATTATCAAGGATTGAGTCAAGTCAATCACAAGGCGGCCGGTTTCGCCCCCGACTTCGCGGTCTGTCGCTAACCAAGAGTGCCAATGTCTAAACAACAAGGGTGGCTCCATGCGACTTGGGAGACCCTGACGCTCCTTGTATATTACCTCAACTCAGGCATGGCGGCATAGAAGCCGTCCTCCGGCTCCGAGTTGTCTCTTCTCTTTACCTTTTTCCGCTTTTGATATCCCGGGCCACACAGGGGGCCATTGATGCACTTATGATCTGCACGAGCGATCTACGAGTTGCTCCCCTCCAACTTTTGTCAGTCAGTGAGCTCATCTCATACACTGGAGCAGGTAGCGGAAGGAAGGGGGGTTGCCGATTTGGTTGTTTAACTCCTCCCAGCCTTCACCCTGGGAGGCTTTGCTTTACGCACGCAGGGCGTTTTTGAAAGGGGACATGCAAAAGGGGTTCTTGTATGATTGTTTTTTTTGGTCGTTTCGGTGCTATCACCTTTTTATTATTTTTCCCTCTCTCATGTCGTTTTTCCATATTTTTGCATCTTTAGAGCTGAAAAGGCAGCAACCTCATTCCCCAACGAGGGACTTTTCATTTTGTGAAGACGGGGAGAAAGAAAGAGAGAGAGAGAGAGAGACAGATGACGCTCGAAACAGATGGACCGGCGTTGGGCAGGCGGAGGAGGATGTATGGCCCGAAAGATGGAGCGAAGGAGATGGGCTCATCAAATGGGGGCTGTAAATAGGAGTGACTATATAATTAGGTTGTCCCTTATTTTTTTGGAGACCAGACACGAAATCAAGATGATATTACAATTCATTCATGGTGTTGAGGGGGTCTTGCAATGGGTCTTATATCTCACTCTGCCCACCTCCGGTAGGTGCCGACGGGAAGCACCTGCTGTTGGGTGAGAGAGGATCAGATAAATCGAGTACGAATACGGCAGGAGCGTCTCCCCTTGGCGGTCAAGGCTTGGCAGGCACGTTCAGAGGACAAAGCCCCCACTCGATCCCCGGCGCTAATCCGACCTCAATTGCACGTCGCATCCACACTTGGCCCTTCTCAAAAGAAACGAAGCCGCAGCTCAACTAAGTCGAACGATATATAAAAAGGGGACTCCCAGTTCTTCCCCCACCTCCTCTTACGGACAACTGCGGTCGAGAGAATTGCAATTGATCCTTTTCTCGTCGGCAATGGACCATCAGGAACCGTTTGTACTCACCGCTTGGCGGCGGTGCATTGAGCTTGCTGCCGAGTACAACATCTCGTAAGGCTTCAGCTCTACTACTCAGCCATTGAGCCCACCCAGAGGAAGCTAACCACGCTATACCCAGACAAAACACCTTCTCGGCCATCGCAACTGGCACTGCCATCGTCTTTACCCTCCTCCTCATCCGCATCACCAATGCTATAGCCAATGCCTCCGTGTCGGCCGCCACGGGCCGCCCCCGCCGGTACACGGTCCCCGCGCCCAAGATCCCCGAGCCTCGTACCTACGTCGACGTCCCCTCTGTCAAGGTCTCGGGAAGCTCTGCTGTCCAATGCTACGCCCCGGCTACGGGGCAGTTCCTCGGAAATGTGAACGCTGCAACGCCTGCTGCTATCGACCGCGCCGTTGCCTCTGCCGCTGCGGCTCAGAAGACATGGGCTGAGACCACGTTTGACCAGCGCCGCGCCGTGCTGCGCTCAATAATGCAGCACGTTCTCGACAATGCCGAGGAGATTGTCAAGATTGCTTGTTTGGACAGTGGAAAGACCATGGTTGATGCTCAGCTTGGTGAGATTCTCGTCACGGTTGAGAAGCTCCAGTGGACTCTCGCCCACGGCGAGAAGGCTCTGCGCCCCTCCAGACGTCCCACCAACTTTCTCATGATGTATAAGCGCAACACGGTGCACTATGAGCCTCTGGGTGTCGTTGCTGCTCTCGTCAGCTGGAACTACCCCTTCCACAACCTCATTGGTCCCGTTATCAGCGCTCTCTTTTCTGGCAATGGTATTATCGTCAAGGTCTCGGAGCAGACGGCTTGGTCCAGTTCTTACTTTGCCGGTATCGCCCGTGGTGCCCTCGTCGCTCATGGCTTCGACCCTCAACTTGTCCAGACTGTCGTGTGCTGGCCCCAGACCGCCGGCCATCTCACCTCCCACCCCGGTGTGAGCCACATCACCTTCATCGGCTCCCAGAGCGTCGCCCACCATGTTGCTGCCAGTGCTGCCAAGAGTCTTACTCCTGTTGTTGCTGAGCTCGGTGGAAAGGACCCCTTTATTATTCTCGACTCTGCTTCCCGTGACCTTAAGCGCATCGCTGAAGTCATCCTTCGCGGAACCTTCCAAGCTGCTGGCCAGAACTGTATCGGTATTGAGCGTGTGATTGCCCCTGGCGCCATCCACGACAAGCTCGTCGAGCTCCTCGCTCCTCGTGTCAAGGCTCTCCGCTTGGGTCCCGAGGCCGACGTTGGTGCTATGATCTCGGACGCCTCCTTCGATCGCCTCGAGGAACTCATCGCCGAAGCCGTCTCCCAAGGAGCCCGTCTTCTTGCTGGAGGCAAGCGTTACAACCACCCCGATTACCCTCAAGGCCACTACTTCCAGCCGACTTTCCTCGCAGACGTGACACCCGACATGCGCATCGCCCAGAACGAGTGCTTCGCCCCTGTCCTGACCCTCCTCCGAGCAAAGTCCTCGTCTCCCGAGGACATCCTCTCCATTGCCAACATCGACAGCTTTGGTCTCGGAGCCTCTGTCCATGGCTCTGAGCGTGACCCCAACCTGCAGCCCATCGTCAAGGGTCTGCGTGCTGGAATGGTCGCCGTTAACGATTTTTGCCGTCTACTACGCCGTTCAGTTGCCCTTTGGTGGTGTCGGTGGCTCTGGTTACGGCCGCTTCGCTGGCGAAGAGGGTCTCCGTGGCCTGTGCAATACCAAGGCTGTGTGTGAGGACCGCTTCGGCTGGCTGGGAGTTCGTACGAGCATCCCCCCTCCCGTGCAGTATCCTGTCGCAAGTCAGCCAGACAGTTGGAAGTTCACTCAAGGCGTTGTTGAACTAGGCTATGGAGGACCAACACGGAAAATCAAGGGTCTGGCCAAAATTCTCAAGAACATGTAGAGCATCGTATTCATCATTCAGCTATGAGCTTTGTCAAAGGATTGACTAATAGAACCAGTACTTGATGTATACCCAGCCCCTACTCGATTACTAGATCCACAGATCTCACCATTTTACACCCCTAATGTTGATAGATGTCAATGACAGATGCCAGTGACAGATGCCAGTGATAGATGCTGACGAGATTACCAGGCAGCAGGAGCAGCAGGAGCGCTGTTCCAGTTGTTGGCATCAGCATTGCCTCCAGCATTGCCTCCGCCAGAACCCCAAGCCTCACCAGTCTCTGCCCCGGCGTTTCCTCCACCAGAACCCCAGGCGTCACCACCCTCGGCAGCGGCGTTTCCTCCTCCCCAAGCGTCGCCGCCATCGCCGCCATTGCCGCCATCGCCGTCACCAGCTCCCCAAGCAGCACCGCCAGCATCACCAGCACCGGCGACGTCGTTGGGATCAAAGTCCGAGTCTGCCTCAAACTTGAGGTTGGTGCGGGCATCTCCCTCTGGAATGTACATCTGGAGACACTCCGGGATCTCCTGGTTGGTTTCGAGAAGGGTGCGGGTGAGAACGCTCCCCATGCCTTCGTCACGCTCAGTGAAGAAAGACGTCGCGATGCCGCGATGTCCGATGCGACCGGTACGACCTGAGCAGTTAGCCTGGGGTATCAGTCAAAGTCAAGACAAGGAAGGACCTACCAATACGATGAGTGTACTCCTCAATCCCACCATGGTCCATGGAAGGAAGATCATAGTTGATCACATGAACGACGTTGCGGACGTCAATGCCGCGAGCGCTGACACCTGTGGCGATCAGGATGGGTGCGTTGCCCGAGCGGAACGAGCGCATTGCGGCCTCACGTTCCTGCTGAGTGCGGTCACTGTGAATCGACGTCACAGGCAGCTTCATGTTATACAGGAAGTCGTCCAAATTGTCCGCAGCTTGACGGCTGTTGACAAAGATGATGGTACGAACTCCGTGCATCTCCTCCAGGAGTCCCAAGAGGATGTCCCGCTTCTCGTGGGGCTCAGCCGGAAGCACGATCTGCTTGATGTTGGCAGTGGTACTTCCAGCTCGGCCGACACGGAAACGAACATGGGACGCAGCCAGGTAGTTCTTGGCAAGGTCGCGAGCCGCCTTTGGGAAGGTGGCCGAGAAAAGGCTGAACTTGACGTTTCCCTCATCCTGTTCTGTGAGATGTTGGTCAGTCACTGGTACCGGACTCGCTGCAATGTGAACTTACCACCGCCGGAAAGAATCTTGTCAATGTCCTCGCCCCAGTCCTGGTCGAGCAGCTCATCAGCCTCATCGATAACCATGTATCTGAGACGTCGAAGAGTCAGGTACTTAGGTCGCTGGATAAAGTCGACCAGACGTCCCGGGGTTCCAACAAGCACATCGCAACCCTTGCCCAGCAGTCCGATCTGCTCACGGATGGGGACTCCTCCATACACAACGCCGGGTCGCAGCATGGTTCGGTAACAGAACTTGCGAGCTTCGTTGAAGATCTGTATCGCAAGTTCACGGGTGGGAACAACGATCAGAACCAGAGGCTCGGCAGTAACCTCATCGAGACCCTCGCGGAAGGTCAGAGGGTTAGGGCGCGCCGCGGCCAGTTTCTTGGCCTTGCCCATCAGCTTGCTCAGGATGGGGATCAGGTACGCAGCTGTCTTGCCAGAGCCTGCATTTCTCGTTAGCATAGTGACCAGTGACACGAAAATAAGAGCTTACCTGTCTGAGCAATCCCAATGACATCATGTCCCTGGAGGATGGAGGGGATCGTGAACTTTTGAATGGGGGTAGGGTTGTCGAAACCACACAAGTTCACGTTCTCCAACATAACGGGGTGCAAACCCGCATCCTTGAAGTTACCGATCGGACCAATCTTCGTAGGTCCTTCCTGCTGGACCTCAATGCTCTGGATCCTGTGAGAACGTTAGCAAGACTGTAGATGACTGAGCTGAGAGTTGCCACCTACTGAGAAAAGTCCAGACCAGTGCGCTCATGGCGAGTGCTAGGATCACCGAACAACTCGAGCTCAAGTTCCGGGAACTTGGGTCCGACGTCACCGTATTCGTCCTTCCACTCATAGGAGCGGGCATTGCAGCCCCAGCCCTGGTCATAGTTCTGAGAGGAAAGGGCAGTGTAGTCAACCGCCTGGGGCTGAGCCCACTTGGCCTTGGAAGACTCATCGCCCTGGTCGTCATGGCCCTGAGCGTGTCCATTCTGACCGTTGCTGTTCGTGGCCTCGCCCGAAGGAGAGCCGGGAGCCCAAGCGACAGTCATGGTAGGCGAAGTTCTGTTGTAAGAGGTTAGGCAGGCGACACAAATGAGTGTGAGGTGGTATGTAGCCAGCGACGAGCACCCGCGCTCGCGAAAGCTTAGGCGCAGCCACTGCCATAGGACGGGAAGGAATGAAAGCGGATGGGGCAAATGACGAGAAGAAAAAAGAGATGACACTTACTTGCGGATGTTGGTGTTTGGCAGAAGACGAGCTGGCGGCCGGCAGGTTGACCTGGTAGAGCGGATGCGAGCCTGCTAAGCGGGAGCTGTCAGCGAATGCCCTGAGCATATATTCCGAGAGGAAATAGAGGAGATAGAGGAGGGCGATGATCGAGGTGAAGGAGATGCAAAACGCGGGAGAAAGAGGGAAGCTAGAGCAGAGGGAGGGGAGGAGGAGGAGGAGGAAGAGGCGGCGGCGGCGACAACGAACCTGATTACAAAGTTCTCGGCGCAGAACAGAGGAAACAACTCGGCGCTGTTCCTCTCGTGCTGCTTTCGAGATGTAATAAAAAGAGGCTCCTGATCCGTTCTCGACGAGGTCGCGAGAAGTGTCAGGCCGGAGGTGGGAAGGATGTGAAGAGAAGAAGAGAGAGAGGAGGGGAAGAAGAGGAGAAGGCGTTGTTTATACTGCTGCCTGCACGCGCCTTCCTGCACGCGGTGATTCACAGAGATTCCTCAGGTTTCTATGATCCTAAGTCTTAGGGGAAAACACAACGCGTTGCTAGGCGCTAAGTCTTAGGATGAGAGGCCGTAGTCGGAGGCAAAGCTGGGAGCGGGATGCATGTTGTTTGCCGGTGACGGAGGATGCCCGCACGGTTCAAGAGAAATCAGAGAAAACACCCGCTTGGGAATCTGGAAGTGGTGGTTCGAAGGAGGGAGTGTAGTTGTTAGTATAAGGAGAGATGAGTGTGTGGATTTCCTATTCTCGAGATATTGATAACTTAAGAATTGAGTAAGTATTAGTATCTAGGAAATAAGCGGAAATATTCTATTAAGAATTTCTTTGTTCTATTGTTACCAACGGATTTATGCTGCATTGTCTGGAAACATGTATTGTCCCGTGTTGAGCCCTTTGTGTGAATTACCTGCTTGCGACTGCGGTTCCGAGATAGCATCTCTTTTTCGTTCATGTCTATTATCAATGCCCCCTCAGAGCGAATCCCTCCTTCCAAGTTTATACCTATGTGGACTGTGTTGTGCCCGTACAAAATGCATCTGGGATTGGTGAGTGCAAGGAAGAAGATGACAAGTACGTAAATCAGGGACGAAGGATAAGCAACCAAAGAGCACGATGGCAGCCCTGAATGCGGATAAAACAATGCATGTGACTGCTTGCGCCTTGCAAATCTATAAACTATTCACCAAAGACTTAACAGATCCTGGGTATCCATCGCGGTCGAGCTCTCATAGTCACCCATCCCTTCTTCTAGCACTTTGTCGAGACCAGCGGCCGCACGCCCAGTTGCGCCGCCCTCCTTCTTCGCCTGGTCGGCGCCTTTTTAATATCGCTTCCAAGAACCTCCGCTGAAACACTCGTTGTCTGGCTTCTCGGCTTGGGTACATCTCGCCCTCCTCGTCCCGTCGAGAACCGTACAGGTTCAGATATTCAAAGGCATTCGAGTCTCGGGGGATTCTGTACAAGTTGTCCCAGATTTCCGATTCGTCATCCGGTATCTCATCCTCATGTCGAAGACCAGCCTCGATGAATCGTGATAGTGTGGTAATCTGACGGGCGTGTGTCGAAGCATCCTTGGGACGAAGGCCAGACCGTAACCCTGACGACCACCCAGCCTTGGAGGATGATAATGCCCATCCCATCATGGCGCAGAAGCTGTTGAGCGTCTTCACCCACCCTCCTGGACATACAACCAAGTCGCCCTCAGCAACCTCCAATAGCCATTCCATCACGCCGAGAGAGTCGTTGCTAATATCGGCTGAAAGATGTGTCATGCCTGCTCGAATAAACATGACTGCCTGTTCCACGCTGTGCCTGACCTCTGCCGGAGGGAGAGCTCTAAGAAGTTTGAGAAGCTGGCTTCGTACTGGTGTCGAGCTGTCTGAGATGAGAGGGAGTAGCTTGGCGAGAACAGCGTGAGTCCCCACAGGGTTGGTAGGTGGTTCTGAAGAGAGTTGACTTGTGAGATAGGCCAATGCTTCTCGTCGTTGCTTGTCGGATTTAGATCCAGAGGCGAGTGATAGACTGTGCTTGAACTGCTGGACGACATCTGGTGCGACTGTTGAGAGGGACTGGTGTCCCATCACAATGGCTATGGCTGTCAGTACCTCACACAACCGATATGAAAATTCTTCTCACCTTTTGACTTGAAACTAGTATCTGTAAAGTTGGAGGCCTTTGCTTTATCCTTCCCAACCTTGAACTTTGGTTTCTGGGCACTTTTTCAGTTCATGTTCATCTTGAGGCGAAGGTCTCGACATACCTGGAAGTCCTTCTTCTTCTCCTTCTTTTTCTTGTTGCTGGAACCCATGATGTCGGTTTGGGAAGTGAAACAACGGTAAATGCAGGGTCAAAAGAGACGTGAGGACCTGCAACGTTACGCAATGGTCTTGTTCTTTGTACGCTGTGATTTGAGATTGTTTGATCCAGCCAGACTGATAAGATGTACTTTCCTTCTTTGGAGGGGCTCTAAAAATTTTTGGCGGTGTTGGGCGGCAGAACTCTTGAGGTCCTGCCCCGCGACCGAGCTGGCGTCAATCCAATCAGGTCGCCAGGGGCCGGTTCCGTTGCATCAGTTAACTATCACGACAGACATTAAGCTTGTTTTCGACTTCACGATGACTGATTCGTCTTTGGTATGTCGCATTGGACAGGAATTTTGACTCATTTATTAACGAGAGATAGGGAAACGGGCCCGACGCCCTCGAAGAGAAGCTTGGTCGCCTGTCCAAGAAGCCTGGCGTCAAGGCCAGCATCGTCCTTGACCGAGCTACGGGTGCGATTCTCAAGACCAGCGGACAAGTCGATGCCCTCCAGACTTCCAAGACACGAACTACTTCGACCGCCACATCATTCTCAAACGATGCTCCCGCGCTAGAGGAGAGCGAGACACAGGGAGTCGAGCAGTTTGCGGCGGTCGTGTGGAACTATGTGAATAGCTCCGGGAGCTTGGTCCAGGAGCTGGACGGAGAGGTGAGCATGTCAGCCAACACTTAAACAAGGATTCACGCTGATTCTCGACAGGATGAGGTGAAGCTTCTACGGTTACGAACAAAGAAGCAGGAGTTGGTGATTGTGCCTGACGCCAAATACCTGCTCATCGTCGTGCATGATACCCCCCCAGCTTGAGCTTGGAAGTGTATTAGTCCATGTCTTACCAATGCTTCAACGTGGAAGGCTTAATGCCTCGTGCAGGTCAGCTCAAGCTGGAGCATTGTTTTCCCGCATGCCCGGAACACGCTCTACGCTGGCTGCGGATGTTGGAGAGAGAGGCGGTGAAATGATCTGACAAAGAGAAGGAGCACGCATCCACCGCATTCCCAGAACAGCCTCGAAGAGTGCACAAGACCATAAAAAGAAATTACGGCTCAAAGTTTGGGGAGTGTGGAGGTACAGGAAGTGTTTGAAAGCAAAAGCTACATGGGTTGCCTGGCTGGAGTTTGCGCCCTCGCGGCTCTCTCGATACCCATTTCCTTTTGTCTTGGTACTCCCATCGGGTCGGGTGCCTTTTATTAATACGGTCGGTCCCAGCGGATGCGATGCAGCTACCCCTTGGCTTGACTTGACTTGGACGGGCGAGGCTCCCGCTCGACAGAGTTCGCGGCTGCAAGTTGCCGCGTGTTTCGAGGGTTTTGATGGGGCCGAACGGTTGCAACCGGGGTGCGGCCGTTGTTTCACATGGACACACAATGATGAAGAGAATGCTGGTGGTGAGAGTGGAAACGCGAAGGAGTCGTAAAGTGGACGGAGGGGCCTCATGGTGGTCATGACGATGAAAGATCACGCTTCCTAGCTTCCCTAGATATCGGCAACCAACACAATTGAGCAGCAATCCCATCCCGGGTCCAAACATCCATGCAACGCTGAATGTTGCGAATCCGAAGTTTTTTGGTTGGGGACAAACAAGACGCCACTGAACGGGCGAGCGCATGTAAGACGAAGGCACGCACGCGCGCACGCACATACGCACGTCCAGAAGGATACGGAGTAGTACGTTTTGAAAGAAGGATGCTGTTTATGCAGGGCTGGAACATGCATCCCGGGCAAACAGGTAACCAGTCCGATGCCATCCAAGACAGGATGACCGAGCGTCAAATGCCGATTCTCTCATCCGGGGATACTACTCTCAAGATTTCGACTAGCAGTTTGAAGCTGACGAAGCTTTCGGATCTTGGGGGAGGATAGAGGAGAGAAAAACTTGGAAGAAGCGGTGGATATTCCTATTCTTGGCTCGGCTTTCTCGCGACGGAGGTTTCGAAACTCGTCGGCCCCAGGTTGAGAGACGGATAGCCCCTCCACTTTACGGATACCTCTGCATTCCTTGGGCCCAGGCCCACAAACTCCCGCAGCTTCCAGTACCAGGTTGAGGCTGAGGCTGACAGGTACGGCTAGAGGAGGATCTGCCATGGCCAGTTTGCAGTTTTAGCAGCCCGAGAAAGTTCTCTGCTCTGGCATCAATGGGACGGGCGGGCGCATGGATAGCCGGTCCATCACCGGGGTGGGCAATATATAAACCAGGTTTCCTTGATGATGTGCCGGTCGGTGCAGAAGCTGGCTCTGGTCTTGCTTGCTTGTATACCCTTGGGACGTACGTACTTACGTGTTGTATGCGAGCGAGTGTGCATCGACGCGAATCGAATCGCAGATCCTCCCCCGTCACCTCTCTTTGCCAGGTGCCACAGCCCACGATCCTCCAAGGTTCAAGGTCAAGGTCAAGGACCACGGCCCACCGTCCTGACCTCCCAGATACCCGCGCGCGCGTGGGGACTGTTGCACAAGAAGGGAAGAAGAGAAGCGGATTAAGAGGCCTAGGAACGGGGAGAGGGGCAGAGGGCGGATTTATTTGCTGCACGGGATTGTGCGCCGACGACCTGAGACAGCCGCTTGAACTCCTGGGAAGCATTATATGCTGAGAATGTACGTACGTGGACTGACAGGCGAGTGAGTGGAGGACAATTCTGTCTTGACGAGAAAGACGGGGGTCGATGATAACTATGGCCTTGCCCCCGTCACCGGCGAGTTATTTTCCTTCCTGTCACTGCTGCGAGATTTGCATTTATTCCCCATCCATACACTTTTTGCCCATACATTACAATACATGCACCGGAACCAACAAGACGGGTCGAGTTATTGTCGACGGAGCCCTGAATGTGCGTCGGAGCCAATCCCGATCGCAGCTGGCAGGGCGAACCAACGCAGTGAACATCTGACTGACGGCGGTAGCGATTAGGAAAACACGGAACCTTGGCTTGACCGACTGATACAACTCAGTCACAGCAGCAGCAGCTCATCTCGGTCGTGTCAAATCCCGCTTTCAACTGTGGGCGCTGTCCCACTTTGGAGGTTGGTTGCCATCGCCACCATCGCCGAGGCCGATCCGAACCTTCGGCGGCGGATGCCCGCGCTGCGCCGGGGTTTGATCTCCATTGCTGTTGCTGTTGCTGTCCCTGGAACGAAAGCGGCGCCTTTACGGCGATGCCACTTACCAAATCTAGGCCGTCTCCACGGCCAGCAGCGAGCAGTACTTTCAGTGACGCCGCTGACAAGTCATTGAAGAGGGAGAGGACGAAAAAGAAGCAGAAGGACAGATCGACTGAGAATAAGATTGCGCCGGCGCATCATGAACGGCAGCGGTCCCGGGCGCTGCAGCTGCCCCAGCCCCAAAACGCCATGGGCGTCACCACAACTATAACGGCGGCTATGAACGACGACAACGACGAGGACAGCGCCGAGGACGACGCCGATGAGTCTGGCGCCATTGGTGCATCTACAGCGGGGACTGGCCGTTTTGCCAGGCCTGATTACTTGCTTCAGGGTCTCCTTGCTCGAGCGAGGAAGCGCGTCAAGGAGAGAGGTGGACGGGTAAATGTGACCGAAAACGATGGGGAGCGTGTAAGTGAAGAGAGGTTTTTTTTTCTTACTCTACCTGTTAATAACCGCTGAGACATTTCATCTTTTGGTGGCATTTGATCCCTGACTCGAGGGGAACCTGGCGTCTCCCCTCCATCCCCCTCCCTTCTATGGCGCACCATCAGGCCACCCTCAGACCAGCCAACCAAGCCCTGGAAGCAAGGCCAGTCCCAGGTCCGGGTGTCGCGTGCCAGGACGATCCGCTGCACGTTCTGTTGATGCTCAGGTCATGCCTCGCTCGATGGCCCCCCATGGGCTCAGGTCGGTGCGCCTCTCTGCTGTATCCCGCAGCACCATACCATGCCATTACGGAGATGCAATTGGCCTTGTGCCGGTCTAAAGCCTGCCGAGTGTGTGCATGCAGTGGATGTTCCCGTTTTTATCCAGCAAAAAGAAATCTGTCACTTTTTTTTCTCATCCCTCAATTGTCTCGTCCCCCAATTGTCTTTTTTTCTCTTTCAATTCTTTACTTCTTGAGCGTGCCACTAACATTTCTTGCCTCCTGCAAGGTCGCTTCCTCCCCGCATTCTCCTCCGCCACGCTCCGCTCCTCCCGACCGAGGCTTCCGCCGCAAGGCCCCACCTCCAGTTCCAGCTTCCAACGGCAGATCCCCCCAAGTCCAAGTCCAAGGGACTAAGACACCCTCATCATCACAATCGCCGTCACACTCTCCAAGGACTCTTGCTTCCCCGCGTTCACCACCGGACCAGAACAAGCCCCTTCCTCCTCCTCCGCCGAACCCGGGCTCTGAGCCAGACAATGCCAGCACGTCCCCGTCAAAGCCAAAGCCCACGCCCGTTCTGAAGCTGGATAGAATCATGGCCACCCTTACCGAGTCTGAGATTGAGAAGCTCTTCTCGGGCGCCCCCCAGTACTTTGCCCGCAGTGAAGGGCATTGCTCTGGTGCACCCAATCCCAGTGTCGCCTTTCCCTTTGACGAGGCATTGGAGATCCGCGACCTTACCGACCATGTCCAGATCGAGGACAGGGCCTGGAGCGGCCTCACTGCATGGCCTCATCTCACCCGCGATCTCAATCATGATGCTGCCGCCCAGAAGCAGGCCGTCGAGTCCCGCAAGGCCCACTTCTTCATCCGCTGCCGGGAACGCCCCAACATGCTGAGCATGCAGGGTCTAGAGAAGGGAACCATGGGCTACTCGGCCGCCCTCGAGCTTGCTGTCGGCGACTCTCTCCAGGAGGGGCAATGGGGTTTTGACAGTGTCGGCAAAAAGGCTCAGGCCATTGTCGAGGCACGCGAGCGTATGCTTTCCCCGTTGGGGTACCTGCGCCGCCTCCCCGAGTCAGAGATCCTCGACCGCATCAAGCGCAATGGCGAGTTGTATCGCGTCAATGATCTCCGCAAGAAGACGACCGTTCAGACTTACCAGGACCTATTTCACACTTTTATGCGTCCTGTCAATTCTGTCGTCGACAAGCGCGACCATTACAGTCTGACCAACCAGATCAATGCCCTCCTCAAGTGTCTGGGCACTGCCAATGTCTGGTTTGACTTTACCCATGTCGAGTGGAGGATCAGGTTAGGCCAGATCCTCTGGGGAGGCGCCGACAACGACGACCTCGAGGACGCCTCCTCCATTCACGATGCTACTAGTTCTAGTGAGCGTGCCGAGGAGAAATACTGGCTCCTCATGCAGATTCTTGTTGCTACCGAACTGCTCATCCGATTAGACGCCATCACCGAGGGCGAGGAGTATGGCGTCGAAGCTTTCCGCCCCATTGACGTCGTTCACTTTGAGAGGGCTGCCACCCCCATGGTCAAATGGTCGTTACATCTTGCCCGAAGCTGGCTTGAGAATGTCGAGATTGAAAAGTCCGAGGACTCTGCTCCAAAGGGAACCGTCACTCCTCCTGGATCGTCGTCAGGCTGGCTTGGATCGCTGGTTAGCAAGTTCACCTTCCGCCAACGCCAGGAGGAGGCCACGCCCACCACGAACTATAGTTATACCATTAAGGGCCGCCACTCACAACAACAAGTCGAAGGTCTCACTCATTTCGCAAAGAAGTTGCGCTGGCCCGGTATTGATTCCTACGAAGGCCTCATCGCGAAGAGTGCCCGTCAGTCAATGGGCATTGCACCATCCCCTCCGCCTGTCAAGACTCCTAAGGAAAATGGCTCTAAGCGAGCCTCGTACTTCGGGGCATGGGACCGGCCGGCTGGCCAGAAGAACGGCAACACGCCCCAACCGCAGCGACGAAAGCTCGCCGCTGCTCTGCATTCCTCGGGCTGGCTTTCCAAATCATACATCTTTGGATTGATGCTTCCAGGTGAGGGTGTGTATCATTTCTTGATGGCTACCCTCCTCGAGAACGATAAGAAGGCCATGGAAAAACTGGGCCCGTTTGCCAATCTGTGTGGTGGCTTTGTATATTCTGGCAAGAGTTTCTGGAGTACGTCTTGCATTGTTGGCCGAGTTATTGCAGCTGGTAAGGGATCTGCCGAGTGCATGGGATGGGTCTCTAGCGACATTCTGCCCCTTGGTCTCGACGAGGGCTGGGTCAACATCGAGGTCGAAGATGTAGCTGGTAAGTTCAACTAGGGTCATTGATGCTTGTGCATGAGAATGCTAACACCATATAAGAGGACCATGCTCACCTTGGAAAGAAGGCGAGGCTCTGGGCAAAGAAGCGAGTTGAGCGAGAGTCTTCCATCCTTGGAGACGCCGACGAATATTCTGTTCTCCCCGCCGACTTTATCATCCCCCACGAGAACAACTACTCTACTCCTCCGCCGTTGATGAGCGTTACGCTGCGATCCTTGGAACTGCTTGCTCCCGCCAACTCTATCCAGGCTACACCTTTCGCCAAGTCAGCTTCGCTCGCTGGCTCCAACACCAAAGACCCTGAACTCCTCTCATTCCCCGCCAACATCAACTTTGGTGTTTCGATTGACGGATTTGCGCCTGAGAATTTCTCCTTCTCGCTCTCTTACGATATCAACTTTGTTACTGCGCATCCATGCTCACCATCGCATCGCGTTCGCTTCTTAAAGTCACCATCCAGCCCAACAATTCAGCAGATTGATGTTTCTGGTTCCGATATGCTGGGCAAGAGCTCTCGCCCGGCACACAGGACAGGTATGGGTCAATTATCAATCAACTCGTCATGATAACTAACCAAAATCTAGGCCATCCCTTACACAAGTGGTACAACTACACGGTTATGCACATCTCGGAACTCCTGAAGAGACAGCACGCTCCTCTCTCGGAGCTACTTGCTGTTCCTCAGACTCACCGTCGGTCGCCTTCGCGAATGGGCAGCGAGCGTGTGCTTGTCATCGATTGTATCACCAACCTAGCCGAGGTTCCTCAGTCTCCGACCATCGAGAGACTTACTTCAAAGTACAACATTGTTCAGCGACGAGGCAGTTTCCCTGCTGCGGAGCAGATGCACTTTGAGTCACGAAAGCGACAGTTTGGCTCGGACATGGAAATCTTGGTCCGAGCCCTCTGTGCTCAAAAAGGCTGGAATGCCATCATCAGCCGGCGCAAGAGAGGATGTCTGGCCTGCGCGATTCGCGAGGCCGGGGCGTTGCAGTGGAAGGTCATTATTAGGGTGGAGTAGGTCGAGTCCCTCTTGACCACTACAAGCAAGTGCATGTTTCGGCGTTTTTTTCTATGGGATTGTCTTTTGATTTTTTTGGCGCGGGACTTTGTGGAACTGAGCGCATGTTATGGGACTGACTATGGGTTATGGGTGGATTGTGATGATATGATCTGATGTATTGCTGATGTTGATGTTGACGGTTGACGGTTGACACAAGTTTTTGGAGGATACCCGTTGTCATGTATATACACGCTCATGATGCAGCGGCGTCTGTGTCGACCATTGTGTTAGTCTACGCTGCCTGGTGCAATCCCCTCTCGGAATAGGCCCCGTCGAGGGCTCTATAAAAGATGAAATAAGTGTGTCTTGAATGATAATAGCTTCAATCACCTTTATTGTTCATGATGCAAGTCTTGGTGGATGTCATTTTGTGGGGGCATCAGACCCATTTCCTATTTAGGTAGGTGTCAAGAAGCGACGCCACACCTAACTAGATCTAGTCTAGCACATTCCCCACACGAATGTGCCACAGCCACAGTTCGTCAAGCCTCCCCCATCTCAACTCAACACGACAGGTCGCAAGCTAAATTGCGACAACCTCCAATCTCCATCTCCGTCACCGTGTTCCCTCACAACAGCAATCATGGCCCCCACAAAGGATGCTCGACGAGCTGACCTGAGTGAGTAACTACCCGTAACTTCCGCACTTCTTCCGCCCGACGGAGAATGAGTCCAGCGCAGATGCGATTCCATGATGCGCCCAGGAGCTAACCCAAAGACACAGTCGTGCCTTACCAGGAGCCCAAGGCTTCGGGCGACTCGACCGATTTCTCCTCGACGATGTCCACTACTCTGCCTATGGCCGCCATGTTTACGCGAAACAAGCTTGTAGGATGGTACGTGGGTTGATCAACCTTCCCCCTGAGGTAGCGCGATGGAGTCGTCCAGCGATGCAACGATTGATGCATGAACGAGAGGCTAACGAGCTGGGAATTGATTAGGGCTGCTGTTGTCTTTTCCATTCAGAGCTGGCTGGGTGAGAGCGAGGAGTCCAAGAAGAACTCTACCACTCCTGGATACTTTTCCGTCGGCATGTCGAGTATGTTTACCCGCGACGTACAAGAACCGTTGCTTGGTCTTGCAATTGGGAACGAGAAACTCATACTAATGTGATTGCAGTCATGTCCCTCGCCGTCACTTACCTCCCCATGTTCCTCCCTCCTCCCGGCAGCAGGGCCGCCTCTGGTACTGAGGCACCCGCTCCTGTTCCTGTGGCATAATTAAGACGATTTGTTTTGGGGTGACTGCACACAATGTGAGGTTAATATGCGGAAAGGGGTGCGAGGAGCTGGGCTGGTACATTGAAGTTGAGCACTACACCAAGTTGGACAGCCTGGACAAGGCTGTGTGTGGAATACGTGTAATATGAGTTCTTGTAAGAATAAAGAACATAAGTCCATTGTCGTTTATATGTGACGGATGTCAAGAGTCCTGCTCTCAAATCTATACTTGGTGGTAACAACTACGAATCCATAACCTCCTTTCTCCTCTCCCGAAGCTGAATTTCTATCCTCCCCGTCTCAATCGACCGTGACATGCCATAAACTCCAGCATCCTTGCCCACCGCCTTGACGCAAGCCTTCATCTCATCATCACGTCTAGAATCTGTCGACTCGAGAATCTGTCTCGTTTCGGGAGATGCCATCTGTGAGACAGCCTGCCAGATGTTCCCAAGCGCAGAACCCCTCGTTCGAGAAATGAAGAGCACCATCGTGATAAAGACCAGAAGGAGTTGGGCCGCCACGAGGCAAAAGACGATCAGAAGCCCTGTCCATCTTGACGGTGCGATCCTCTCGGTCGAGTATATCGTCTCGGTGGTTTGCTTGAAATCAAAATCTGGCAGGAAATCATAGTACTGCATCTGGTACAGTCTCGTCATCAAGGCCTGCACCGCCAGGGCCGGATCCCCAGTCTGCTGGATGATACTCTGAAAGACAGATGAATGAGCCGGGTGCGGGAACTCGATCGAGCCCATGGCAGTGGCGGTCATCCAGGAGTCTCTAAAGGCCCAGGAGAATTGGGTGACGGGCCAAGATGAGACCTCACCCGAGGCCGATAGAACAGCTGGACCAAGGGGCACATGATATGGCCTGTTGCCGTCTGGAAGGTGAGAGCCCATTACTAGATCCAGGATGCCGCGATCTTCAAAAGTAGCAGCTCCGACGCCCATCTGATGGAGAATGTCGATCTGGTTGTCATGACCTGGTCCACGGCGCCAATCTCCTGTTGGCTCGGATTTGATACCGCGGCCAGACATGGTGGCATTGTACAGCCGCGGTCCAGCATTATTAAAGTAGACTTCAGTAACACTGAAAACCTCGACTCCGTCTGCATTGATGGCTTTTGTCCAAAAGCCTTGTTTCTTTGTGGTAAGATTGCGTAGTGCCTTGGGTAGATCGTCGCCACTTGTATTGGTCTCGTTAAGGAGCGTGGTCGAGTTGAAGAGTAAGGCCCGGTGGAAGAAATAGGGCCAGCGAGTTGATTGATTCTCGGGCGTAAACGTGTCTTCGATGGAGTAGTAGATTGTCAACGGCCAGCTTGGTGGCGAAGAGGGATGCCAAGTATCGATCAGTTGAGCCTTGACTGGACTAGGCTTGGAGGCGTTGGTGAAGGGTTCAAACTTTAGCTTCTAATCTAGGTCAGGAGGTAGTAATTCGGCGAGGACGTTGAGGCCCATGTCATCGGGGTCTTGGATGCGAGCAAGAGTCAAGTTTTGAAACTCTGGGGCTACGCAGAAGGTTCTGAAGTTGGTGACGGCAGCAGGCCCAGAGTAGAACTCGAGCAATCTCCTCGAGTCTGCATCTTGGAATGGCAGCATGGAACGGTATGTATCGCCTGTGTCACCCTTGGTAGAGTTTCCGTCTCTGGCTTCGGCGAATCGCCAGTTAGTTACGGGTCTTGACTTGACGACAGCCGAACCGAAATATCGATATTCTCCCTCTGTGGCAAAGTCGATTCCCACCTTGGCCGTGATAGAGGGCGATGCAATCAAGCCAGACCTAAAGTCAGAGAGGAGAATTGTCGAAGTAAAGGTTGACACCAGACTGATGACCAGAGCAACTGCTACCAGTAAAAGGTGTAGTACAGCTGAAGTACGGTCCTCTCTAGTAGAACATCGTCTCAGAGCAGGGGACAAAAAGGTTGAGAGGAGACGACCCCAAGGCTCTCTCAACCGACAACATGGCCGTGTCGACAAGTGAAGCACCTGAAGTTTCCAACATGATGGCTGCCACGGCTGCAACCACGAAGCCATTTTGTAAAGTCATGACGATACGGATCGCAGCGGAGCAGATGGTGACGACTTGGGGAGCCCAGCCGTGAAAGACGATGGTCTTCCAAAATATTGGTTCTTGACGACGCTCTGCGAGTTGAGCGCCTTGCCAGAGAAATAGGAGGATTGATAACGAGGCTAGGGTCGCCATGGTACCGAATACTATTGCAGCTATGCTCGCGAATCCAATTCTTTTCCAGTGTTGCTTCCAGTTCTGGTGTTTTGGGTCTGACAGTGAGGAGCCAGATGGTATTAGACGGTCACGGACCTCGGATTGGCGAACAGGAGGTTCCTCATGTGTACAGTTCGTTTTTCTTTTGACGACATGTTGAAGCGGTTCGTATTGGATAGATGTGTCGGGTGTTGACATTGTATGATACACGTTTATATCGATATCGCGTCGTGTCCTGTTGAACGAAGTGATGATGTTGCTAAAAGAAAGCAACATTAAGCCTGTCTAAAGGGGCAGACATCGAGATATCCAAAAACATAATCAAACGTCAATGAGTGTAACGATCGACGTTGATCATCTCCTATAAGCTATCACTGGCTGTAGAAACAGGCGGCGGTGCATGCATGTTTCTGCAGCCACAGAAAGCCACCACCAACAACAAAGTGAGAATGGCCCTTGGCAGACGTATATGGCTGAAAGAGAAAAACAGTAGTCCTACTGAGTTCAAATGTGCAATTCATCGGCTCGTCTCTCAATGAAAAAAAAAAAAAAAAAAAAAACTCCAAGCTCAACGCATCGCCAACTTGGACTGGGACGCCCTTGATGCAACCCCTGCACCCAGCCGCACAAGCTAAACGATCCAGCAACCCTCCCGTGCCTTAGCACTGATAAAGTAGCCATTCAGAGTTGCAGCAGGTTCAGCCTGGTTTCCTTCTTTAGACATGGCCAATCCTTCGAGCAGGCATAGTGTGGGAAATATCACCAGGTCTATATCCATTGAAGTCGCTCCTATATGTTCTCGACGCCACTAGCCATCGGGGCGAGCTATAGACTCATACTAGCTATTCCCTTTGTATGGAGACTAAACCAGATACGTATTGTTATAAGCCGTTACATCAAGAGCGATTAATTGCCCTGAAGAATATATGTCTCATCGGAGGTTTGGCTCCTATTTGCCCCTTGATAGTACTATTGCTTTGCCTACTGGCCCACGAAGGCCTCACTGAGAGATGACACCACACGTCGTATGTCAAACTATTTAATTATGTTCCATATCGACAGTATATATGAAGACCTATTAGTAAATGGAGGGCGACTGACTTGTGATTGAAGAACTGAGTGGCCGTGACAATTCACCTACCCTATGCCGCTCCCGAAACTCATGATGATTTAACGATTAGGGCGCCGAGAGTAAGTCTTGCGATCATAGATTTATGTTGTAGGAATAGCAGCTTCTAGGTGATAGTAGTAAGTCGGTTGTAAAATGAAGGCAGGGGGTGTCTGGTACATGCGTCCTGGTGGTTAGATCTAGTGTGTCGGAGAGGACATGGCGAATGAACTCTCATTAATGCCAATCAAGTTTAATCTATAACGACATTTGGGAATCAAGCAAGCCCCCTTCGTCTATTATTTTGCCCTTACGAGTATGTACAAGTACGTAATAGACGTGCATGAAAGAGTCAACTTGCAATCGTCCATCCGTCCCTAGATGAAGCAGGTATGAGATGGGCTAACACAACTTTGATGGCTTTCGATATTCAAAAAACTGTAGATGCAGCGTCCTAAGGCCTCTTATGGTCCCCGTTTATGATGCTCAACCTAACTTTTTTGCCCCCTCACAATTCGTCAATAATAATGCTCCTTCCCGCCCCTGGAGCCTCCTTGACTGGTAGTAAGATGCACCACAGAGTGTTGGCTCCGAGTCCATTCTTGCTGAGTTATGAAATAATGAGTAGCTGCGTCGATTGGAGTTTCTACAATCACTGTGAACGTGCTTGACAACTTGGATAGCCTTGTGGAGCTCTCTAAACAGGGCGAGTGTTGCACAGGAGTAAGAAACGCACTCTCAGTAAAGCACAGTTAAGTTGACAAGGATGATTTTAAGAATGTTCTTGATCTCATAAGAAATCGGCTGTTGTTATGCCCAATAATGCGACAGCCACCCTGAATCCTCATCATAGCATACCTCCAACGCCTTGCTCTCATATCCGTCCCGTTCCGTTTAACGCCGACTACAATACCCCGGTCCTAGATGTCTTGCGGAAATATTCCTAATTCTTAATGTCCAAAACTTGCTTCAAGACACCTTCACTGGCTCTCCACCACCTTGCTCTCTCCTCAAGATCATCAGCCGCGCCACCAAGAGCAGCCTCTTTCCTCCGCCTCGCCTCACGTGCCGCCGTGGCACTGTTTTGACGTTTGCTCTCAAGAGGCTGAAGCTCAATCTCAAGTCGCTCGGCCTCCTTTCTCTTCCGGGGAACCTTGGCCTGAAGTGACTCCAATTCTCGAGCAAGTTCCTGCTGCTCACGCTTTCGTTGGGTGACGAGATCCTGTGTCTTGGCGAGTGGTAGGTTCATGCTCGGGCTTGATCCCTCTGGTGTCTCCAGTGATGCTCGGAGCTGCTCGATCCGTGCCTCCAACTCCTCAATCTTGATTGGCATCTCCAGCAACTTTGCCGTCTCAAGCTGCACAGTCTCGTACTTTTTGCTCAGCTCAATGCCCCTGCGCTCCAAATCCGTCACCATATCGGCCACTTCAATCTTGAGCTCCTTGAGTTCCTTCTTGGCGCCGGCATTCTCCTTTTCGAGCTCCATATTCTCCTCCATAGTGACAATCATGGGCGGGTCGCCGACAATGGCGCGGATGAACTTTTCCTTGGTGACTTGCTGCACGTACGAGAAGCGCAGTTTGGCAAACAGTTCCTTGTAGTGTGCAAGATCTGCCGCCAAGCTAGCAGGCGTCGGCGCGTCGAGAGCTGAGTTTGACGCATCTGATGTTCGTTGGCGAGCATCCTGAGGGGTTGAGCTTGAGATGGGCTCGCTCAGTTTGATGATTGAGATTTCGCGTGTTGACCGAATTTCATCCAAGGCCTCAAGGACCTCTTGCGTCTTTGCTTGGTCCATATCAGAGGTTGTATTAAAGACTTGTGTTTGATCAACTTTGGATGAAAATTGCTTAATGATTGGCGTTTGCAATAAGGGTTTGTTCTGTTTAACGGCGTGACGGGAGTTATTCAAGCCGCGATAGTGTTTACTTCCGACCCAAAAACAGGTTAGTGCGGGTCATCTTGATTATCTAAGGCGGTGAGGGGGGGCACATGCTTGCTGACATCAAGGGAACGTAGATTCAAGATATCCATTTGGATAGAGCATCCTCCAACTTGCATGCAATTTTTTTTTTTGGCGCAACATTTAATTTGCGATTTTTATCATACGAACGGCTCATGCTTGGAATTTTTTGAACACGACTAGCCATGTCGAATGACGAAATCCTTACCGACGACTATGTCGCGGACCTGCTTGCCCAGGAGGCAGGCGACTGCTCCCTCAAGTATTCGGCAATGGGCATGGAAGCATATCGCGAGAATAAGAAGTAATGGAGTCCAACAGAGGTCTGGCAAGTCTGTTGCTGACATGGCTTCAGACCCGCGAACATGCTCAAGCCAAACACCCGATTTCTTCGACATATCATTAAAGACACCGATAATCACAATAAGGCGCTATTAGCCAAGGAGGCCGCTGAATCGAAAGCGCGATTGAAGGATTTGGAACGCGCCAAGGAGATTGAGCGGCGAAAAACGAACCCGAGTACAAACGACATACGAAGACGGCAGATGGGCGACATCCATGCGATTCTCGGTGGAAAGAAGCGCAGGCGAAGTGATGACGATGCAGGGCCATCTTCTAGCAAAGACTCGAAAAAGCGAGAATCCGAGCACAAGTCTAAGCGCGAGAGTGATTCGAAGGATAAGGACCTCTTCAAGGACCGGCGCGACGATCGAAGGCATCATGGACGATTATCTCGAGAAGACCGTCACAGTAAGACTGATGATACAGAGTCACGCTCGGAGCGTTCGCGGAGGGAGCATAAACGGCGCGATAGATCACGAAGTAGGGGCTCTGAAGCTGAAGAGGAGGACCGGCATCGTCATGCCCGGAGGCGGAGAGATAGGTCTAGGTCACCTACACGTCGTCGACGGTCTCGATCCCCAAGAGAGACGAAGAGTAGGCATCGCCATCGGTCGCCCTTGAATACAACGAACGATACACGAAAGCAGAAGGATGAGGAGGAGAAGGAAGATTCAGATGCCGGAGAAGATCTTTTTGGGCCAGCACCGCCACCGAAATACCGTGGTCGAGGGACTATCGGGGGATCGTCAGGGATCGATCGACGATTTTCAGAAAACTACGATCCCAAGACGGATATCCAGATGGACGACGATGTGGTAGGTGGTAACTGGGACGACGAGGTGGAGGCGTTTAGAAACCGCCAAAAGCTTCGGCAAGGCCAGGAACAGCGCCCAAGCACAGTTGGACTCACAAATGATAAAGTTCTGCGAGCTGGTAACGCGGACGAAAAGAGTGCCGATAATGTGCGTTGGTCCAAGGCTGGTGAGAAGAGGGAATGGGACCTCGGTAAGGAGGATGAGGCTGAAGGGGCGGTATCTTCAGGTGGGTTATAGATGCGACGGATCTGTTCAGGTCAGAGACAATGGCATCAACTAAGTGGCATGGCGGATTGGATCTGGCGAAGATGGCATCGACAGCAGGGTCTGTCTTGATTTGATTGGCTTCGGCGTACAAGCATGGTTTTGGAAGATAATGGGTCCTGGGATATAGGCTACTGGTTGAGGCGTCGCGAATACGATAGACGACGGATTGGAAATAGAGAAACGCCCTAGCTTAAAGGGCTGAATTGCTTTTTGTTGGTGATCCCCACAAGGTGCCGGTTCCGGCATTTGAATGGATGTTGACAATGAGGCTCTTGAGGATGGCCAGCCAACAAGGAGGCCAGCGCGCTGTTGGCCGGAGCCTCATGAGATGTATGCGTTTTGAGTTGAGACTATTCTTATTGATCCCTGAAAGGATACCTGCCCATGGCTGGCCTGACACAACCGCTCAGCCACGGGCGACGAGAATCGGCATATCGGAGGGCGCCGCTGGAGTTGTCGACACGAGAACCGGGGCTCCCGATGAACCTGGGCTCTTGAGCCGATCTGGGACCCGCACGGAGGGGATCCATCATGAGAACTCTGGCCGACCGATTAGTTAATTACGTAGGTGCCTGGATCCGGGCATCTGGTGGCCTGGTTCAGTGCCATGTTTGACCACAGTGTGGTGCCACTACAACCCTAGAGGGCAGGTTGATTGACAGCGATTATGCCGAACAAGCGATACCTGGGCAGAGAAGAAGACGGTAACTGCAAAGATGGGCATCTGAGATTAAACAGCCGATTCTTGGGGAGTTTCGACAAAACATGTCAATGCCCGCTCTGCAAAGCAAAAGGCCTGAAGCTAACGAAGCTCCATTACAAGGGCCGGGCTATTTTAAGGTGCACACTGACACAGGCCCATTACCAGAACCGGAGCTAGATCAAATTAGGAACATTTTGGATCAACAAGAGATCAAGGCGACTGAGAGAAGTTACATAGAAACCGAGATTTTCGGATTGCAAGTTGTGATACGCAAAAGGTGCCCCTTTCGGGCGATCGCATAAGCACAAGCACGCAGGTTCTCGGCGCAGAAAAGCTTGGCCCTGCGTCTCGAGCTTGACGGGTCGAGTTTGTTGGATCTAATGGATGGCCCAAGTTCACCTGACCCCTCTCACGTGCGACGACCTGCCGTGATGGTCCCTGCAAGGCAAGAACATCCCGGGGGGGGGTTACCTGACGAGGAGGAAACAACTTAGCAGGGCGAACCGGCAGGACAGGACCGTTTCACCGACCGTGACGATAACACGCGATCTTGGGTGTCGTCGTCCATCGAGTCGCCAGGGCGCGACGTTGCACAGACGCGCGCTGCTTCAACTCTCTGGCTGCTTCGCGCCGAGATGAAAGGGAGCCCCCCCGGGCAGATCGGCGGCTGCTTGCGGTGGACGATCAGGAACCAAAGGGACGCAATGGCTGGCAGGGCGTTTACCCCGAGGGACGCTAACGCCAAAACCTGGGCGGCCGGTGGAGCTCCAAAGAACGTGCTTGTTTAGGCTTTTGGTTCGTGACGTGACTTGCTTGTGGGCTAGACGAGAGGGACAGGACAGTGGGAAGTGGGCTTTCCCCCGGCGGCGCATGGAGTGGGCGCCTGATCAGTTACTGAATGGTGACAGGCCCCACGGGAGTTGTCCAGCTGAGGGAAGTGGGAGAGAGAGGGAGAGGAGGCTTCCATGACGGGTTTGAGTCTGTGTCTGAGTCGACTGTCTTAGTCGAGTCGGGCTTTGAGAGTCTCACTTCCTAGGTCTCACTCATCTTTCAAGGAAGCACGACACGCCTGCATCAAGAAACCAAACTTTGTCCTGCCGTTCGTTTATTACATCTGCAGCAGCAAAGCAAAGCAAGGCCGAGGCGGCGTCTAGGTAACTGAGCCTGAGACGTTGGGTGGTATCAATGACCCCAGCCCCCTCCCTTCTCATGGACGGGCTCTCTCTCCAAGTTGGAGTCCAGACCAGACCCTTTGAGAGGGGGACCGCCGCTCACAGCGACTTCACCCGCGGGAGGGCTCATGGATGGATGGATGGGCCTTCTGTGGGCCTGAACCCCCGCCCTCACAGCGCCATACCGCGTCCGTCGTCGTCATACCTTCGTCCATCCGGTCCATGACCGGCCATTGGCTTTGTCGTAGTGACTTTGCGACTTTATGAGGTGCCGCGCTCCCGCCTGCTCACGAGGCGGCTGCGTTGCGTTGCGTTGCGTTGTGCCTCTCATGACTGGCAGCCTCTTTTTCTTCTTTTTCCTTTGTTTAACCTTTAGGAGCTTACTCCAACTGCCATCTTATTTTTTTTTTTCGCCTTTTGACTTTTTTGGGGCAGGTGTAGTCAGCCAAGCCAAAATAACGTCCATCAATCATCTCGACTTTCAAAGTGCCTTACTTACCTCGGACTTGTATTCCCTCACCTCAGCCTGCTTTCTCTCTCTCCTCACTCTTCTAGCCTCGTCCGTCTTCTTTGTTACACTCTTCCTCCGGGTTGAGCAAATATTGCCAATCCAAGCCTAGAACTTTACTTGCCTCTTCCACCCCCGCGTCGAAACGAATGGTCGGTCTAGGCCCGAGGTGACGTCTTTGTTATCTCTCCGAGGTCACCTCACACCTCACCTCACCTCATCCATTTCCGTCCCGCCTCCTGCTCCTCCAACCTCCTCTCCTCCTTCTCCTCTTCTTCTATTATATCCTTCTCCTCCTCACCCTTCTCGGCGAATTCGCCATTCCCATCGCATCCGCTTCAACATGCGTCCTCCACGAGTTTTCGTTCTTATACTATTCATCGCCGTATCTCTCTTACTCTTCTGCCGCGCTATATCCTCGTCGCTGCGATCCGCCTACGCCGATTACCCCGCCGGTGGATTCTCGTCCGGCTCCAAGGCAGCCCAATCCTCTCAATCCAGCCATGAGACGACAAAGTCGACAAAGTCCGTTTGGGGCTCCATGTACTACAATACGCCCTTTTTCGTTATTTCCTCCAAATGCCGCCATCAGCTTGACCGACGACAACAGCACGTCCTTTGCCGCCCGCCCAGCCGCCTTTGGCCCAAAGCTCGCCATACGCGGTCTAAGTGGTCAATTATGGATCGGTAGCGGGTTCGCCGAGGATTCTCTACTCGACGGCACTGGTGAGCTGGGCTGCGGCGACTTGCCTGGGTGGAATAAGGGCGCCGAGGCTGTCGGTTTGAATAGGGCTCTCCGAGCTGCCGTCCCCTCAGTTGCCGCCCCCAGGTCAGATGCTTCTACGCACTCTAAGCGAGGCGACCAAGTCTTTACTCGAAACGAGCGCAACCACATTACCAGCCCTAGCGAGTTCACAAACGGCCAACGCGGTCGTTCTCGGAACCAAGATGCTTCCGATATCAAGGGCAAGGTTGTGCTTTTGATGCGCGGCGGCTGTGGTTTTCTCGACAAGGTAATGTGGGCACAGCGAAGAGGTGCCATTGCCGTCATTGTAGGCGACAACCAGAAAGGCGGCCCTCTGATTCAGATGTTTGCACACGGTCCTGAAGTCGACAATGTTACTATTCCCTCTGTTTTCACCGCCCGAACCACGGCGCAGCTGCTGTCTGCGCTGACCCAACCGGGTAGCTTTATCGAAGACACTCTCGACAACCAAGGCAATCCTGTTCTTAGAGTTCAGCAGGGCCCTAGGCCAAGGAAGCACAAGACGCAGAGACCCAGATCCAGTGTTACCGCTTCGACCCGGGAGAGACGGTCTCTGGTCAGCTCACAAGTCAGCGGCCGCTTCAGCCGATTTATTACTAGGAGACAACAGGCTCCCTCCAACTTTGCCCGGGAGTTTGAGGACGAAACCACTCAGGCATTCCGAAATACGCTTCGGAAGAGAGCTGTCAAGGACACCCGAAGCCCTCTTCTATCCGAAGATTACGATGATGGGTGGAAGCCGAAAGACGAATCTGAGACACTAGATTCCGCCTCGGTCAGAAAGATTCCCGTTTCCCGCCACGGCTCAGAACCCTCGGATTCCACAGCTGATGCTCAGCTCTTGAAATTTTTCGGTGAGACCGAAGAGGAGGATGAGCCAAGTGCACCAATCGACAGACCCGATGATAGACTAGAACGCCCCGACGAGGTACACGAAGGGCTCTGGGTAACCATTACTCCTACGAGCAACGCCAGCCCCTTTTTCGACACCCTCCTCGTGTTGGTCATCAGCCCCCTGGTAACTCTGACTGTTGTCTACGCTCTCCTTATTCTCCGCGCCAGGATCCGCCGTAGGAGATGGAGGGCCCCCAAGTCGGTCGTCGAGCGTCTCCCCGTTCGTACCTATCACACGGTTGCCACATCCCCAAGCCTCTCGCCAAGAGCGCCTTCTCCTGCGAGCGCATCTCCCACCACTCCTCTGCTTCAAGAGACTCCCACACGTCCCCGCCCCAGATCGAGAACCACGACTGGTGTTCCCGAAGACGAGTCACGGGTTGCGTCCAGTGAAGCTATCCCGACCCCTTCGACAAGCACGAGGAACAACAACCGTCGTAATGAGCGCGAAAAGGGCTCCAGCGGATTCTCTGCCGAATGGAAGAAGTATATGGGACGTCAAGTCGAGTGCGTAGTCTGTCTGGAGGAGTATGTTGATGGCGTGAGCCAAGTCATGAGCCTGCCTTGCGGTCACGAATTTCACGTCGAGTGCATGTGAGTTTCCCCTAATTCCTGTTATGATGCTTTTTGCTAATTACTCTTTAGTACCCCTTGGTTGACTACCCGACGACGGACATGCCCCATTTGCAAGGGCGACGTTGTTCGATCCCTCGCTCACGGCTCGTCATCGGAACCACATTATGAGCCGTATCGCGATGATGACAGTGATGACGAGGAAACTATTGCTGAAGGCTCTGGATCCCGCTCTGACGACCGAGAATCGGATCTCGAACAGGGCCTGCTTTCACCAGAACCCCGATCCTCACGATGGAGCCGACACGACGGTTGGCTTAGCTTGTTCTCGAGTGGTGCCGGCAGAGCAAGATCTCCATCTCCTGAGGATCGTGACCGATAAACTCGTTCTCACACCTACTGCCCCTTTTCAGGCGGCAAGCCATCATGTGTGGCGTTTGGATTTACACATTTCTGGAGTTTGGTTTTTGGCGTGACGGGTCATGGCGCACTAGGTCAGCGCGCAGCATCATGGATAGGTAATTGGACTTAGACGACCCCATCCCATACGGAAGGACTTTTCTTGGGTTTTATGAATAGCACTGTCACTGTTTTGTACCGAGTCTGTGGTCGGAGACAATGAATGGGTTGCGCAGAATGAGTGCTAAGACACTTGCGCTTGGATGGCATAGATATACCCTCATGGTCGACCGTGGTACGATGTTGCGATCGATCTTGAATAATTGAGCATGTTTGAACCGTATTCGCTTTGACTCAAGTTGGAGTGAATAATCGTTGTCTTGGTTGAGCAGCAAACTCCAAGTTAGATTTTATTTTATCCCAAACTCTACCCTAATCAACTTTTAAAACACATATGAAGACATTTAGATGTAGCCCTTGAGGATAGCGGCCTCGGCATTCAATATCGACGAACCAGCAGCACCAATGACAGCTATGACAGTTAGCAATCAAGAACCTTAAAAAAGCAGTGATGTCAGAACTTACTGTTGTGGCTCAGGGCAGTAAACTTAATGTCAAAGATACCAGCCTCATCCTGGCGCACACGGCCAACGCTGACAGTGTAGCCACGGCCGAGGTCACGGTCGAGACGGGGCTGAGGCCGGTCAGGCTGGTCGTCGCCAAAGACCTTGATGGCGGGCTCGGGTGCCGAGGGGCAGCCCAGGGTCTGGGCCTCGCAAGTGTAGTTGCGAAGGGCCTCACGGACCTCGTCGGCCGAGGGAGCGGGCTTGCGCTCGAAGCTCAGGCTGACACAAGCTGTGTGGCCGTCCATGACGGGAACGCGGTTGCAGGTGGCCGAGACACGGAGGCCATCCTGCTCAACAAAGGCGGTACCAGCCTCGTCGAGACGACCCAGGATCTTGCGGGCTTCGGTCTCGAGCTTATCCTCCTCGCCCGAGATGAAAGGCACGACATTGTCGATAATGTCCATGCTGGAGACGCCGGGGTAGCCAGCACCAGAGACGGCCTGCATGGTGACGATGGAGACGGTGGAGATGGGGCCGAAGGCAGCCTGGAGGGCGGCAAAGGGGATGACGAGGCCGATGACGGCGCAGTTGGAGTTGCAGACGAGGAAGCCCTTGTTAAGACCGCGGACGGAACGCTGGTGAGGGATGAGGTCGAGATGAGGGAGGTTGACGGTAGGGACAACGAGGGGGACAAGGGGATCGCGGCGGTAATTCTTTGCGTTGGAGAAGACGGGGATATCGGCCTGGATGAACTCGAGCTCTGGGGGGAGTCACAGTTAGCAATTGCCTCTAAACATCCGTAGAGAAACATACCAATGTCGCCGGCGACGTCCGAGTCAAGACCGCTAAAGACAACATCACAGTCCTTGAACTGATCCGCCTTGCACTCCCTCACCACCATCTCGGCGACGTCACCCATGGGGGCGGCCTGCTTCCACCGCACGGCATCCTTGTACTTCTTGCCCGCGGAGCGGGACGAGGCGCCGATGGCGTGGAGGGTGAGGTTAGGGTGCTGGGCGAGGAGGAGGATGAAGCGCTGACCGACGGAGCCAGTGGCACCGAGGACACCTGAGGTCGAGTTAGTCTTTGTTATTGAATTGAGGGTATCATGCGAGATGGATTTGGTGATGGAGGGGTAATGGTGAGGAGTAGGAGGACGTACCGCACTTCTTGGTAGGGAATTCAGGAGCCATGATTAATTAAAGAAATGTGTCTACACGTTCAATTGAAAACGTAGAAAGTGTCCCAACAAGTGAATCAGAAGAGGTCGAAGATGTAGGCGTTAAATTTTTAGCCGTCGAGTCGAGTGAGTCTTCGTCTTCGGAAGCCAGACCCCGCCAAAGGAAAACCTCCCCCCGCCATCGGAGTCGGGTCGGCGACGGAGGGCCCCACCATGAGTCTGGAATTTATGGGTCGAGACCCTCTGTCTAATAATAGGCCTTGAATTTGCAAACTGTGGATTAGGGACCTCATGAGAAGTGGTATGACATCAGATGTTTCCCAATGCAATCTTATTTGAATATCTCTAACCAAAATGTAAAAAGAAAAAAAGGACATAATACTAATGCAGTAGCATGATCTAAGTAAGATGCCATATGCTCAAGTCTACTTGAGGATGAATCATGAACCGATTATAGAGCCCAGTCATCCATAAATCCCCTTGTAGGTTGTACCGATAAAACCAACCAAACGCCAATCCAATGCACATTAGACCAGACCACCCGCCGCCGTCTTCGCTACCTAGGTATTCACCGCTGTTCGTAGTTCGCCACCAGATTAAGCCGCAATGGCGCTACTTCGGTCGCCGTTGGAGTAAATTCGGAACTGGATAAAGATGATGAGGTCTTCGGCAATTGTACCCAGGGAGCCGAGCAACCAGGGGAGTGCGTTGAGGAGGTAGCCCTTGTCTTGAGAGTAGGCGACGAGGCTGATGCCGTAGGTGAGGTTTCCGCTTAGGGAGAGCATGAAAAAGAGAAGGGCAAGACCTGTGCGTGTTAGTCTAACTGAGTTCTATATCTTGGAATGTGAGAATCCCACCTTCGCACGACTTTTCCCGATAATTCTTGATAATCTGGGGAATTCGAGCACTAGCAATTTGTTAGCAAAAATACCAGATCGCCATTGCCAGATAAGCGTACCAAAGATAGAGAGCGGCACTGAAATATCCAAGCGTGAGTCCAGCAATCTCGATACCGCTCTTGGCGTGGTCAGGCGAGTCGGGAGTACCGGGTTCGGCACCATCCCAAGCACCGACCTTGTACGAGACAAACCAACCGGCAAATCCAATTGCATACACAGCCAGCAGACTCAAGGCATTGTGAATCCAGGGGCTGCTGTCGGGAGTCTCATCCTCGCCCGTGACAATCTTCCTCAAGGGCTCCATCGACGACTCGGTGTGCGTCGCATGACGGCGCTGGGACCCCGGGAGACCAAAGGAAGAGCTTCGTCGCCGTCGGTTGGTAATGAGGGGTGACTCCTCGGAGGGGTCCTCGTTCTCGGCGCGGCGAGCTCGACGGGCGTTGAGGGCGTTGTAGTAGAGAACCTGGCTGATGAGGACGAGGTCGGCGATGCAAAAGTAGCCGGCCAATGCAACGGCCGTAGGAGCTAGGCGGGTGAACAATGCACCTGTCGAGTTGAGGTTAGCGAGAGTTGACAGCGGTCGTTGGCGCAAGCCACCAAAGTGAATATTTTTTTTTTCTTTTTTGGCTCTCAGAGTTTCCAGGGAGCGATAACAAAATTTCAGATTGTTAGGAATGGCAATTGTTTCTTTGAGTAACAAATTGGCTGGATCGGAAATTTCTTCGCGCGCGTGTGCTGGGGGAGGGAGTACGAACCGACGAGATTGGTGACATCGCCCAGAAGCCAAACGACGAGAAACGCCATGCTGAGGCCATCGGCGCTCTTGGCCTTGTAGTTTGTGAACAGCTGAGGAAGCTGGAGAGAGAGTGTGTGTGTCAGTGTAGCCCAGGCGCAATGCGACAGGAACGTGAGTGGGAGGGACGTACGAGAAGACATATCCAAGAGGTTAAGCTGATACTGCCAAAAATGCCAGATACGGCTTCTGTGATGGGTATCGACCGCGCCGCGGCGGCAAACGTAGTTGTGGCCAGGAGTGGCATCGCAAAAGGTCGGAGTAGCTGGGGGGGAGGAAGCTCAAAGAAAGAGAGGCGAACAAAAAGAAGGAGGAGGGAGAGAGCAAAAGTAGAAGAGGAGAAAGAGAAGGGAAGGGTGTGGTGCGACAAAGGTGGGTATCACGAGGGCAGACAAGAGAGAGAGAGAGTATGGATGGAGTTGATCTTCTGCCGTGACCTAACGGACGACGGAGGCCGAGCGACGCGACGATGCGGATGCAAAGTTGAGAGAGGGTCAAGTCAATACGAGTCGTATTTACAAGTTAGAGATTCACGTCCAGCTTATGAGTCGGTCAAGATTAGATACAGAAGCAGAAGAATTGCCCGGTCAGAGTCATGCCCATCACTCATCAGAGCCCGTTGTCGGCTCCTCAACCCCATGGTCCATCCTTATCGCACTCTGTCAATTCCTTGTTGCCAACTGAACCACCTGCATTGGCCAAGGCCTTATCGGTGGAGGCTCCGCTGTGACGCACTTGGGGTAGATCTTGTGAGCTAAAAAATGGGGAACATGTTGGGAAACGAAGCGAGATGCGTCTCTTCGATTGGATTGAGGGAGGGGGAGAGACATGACATCCTTGATTTGGTGCGCATTCCTCGGAGTTGCCTTTGGGCGGCGCATGTCACTCACTCGCTGTTGGAAAGCACTGCATGTAGGGTATCTTCAGTGTCATTCTAAGGGTCTTGAGATGTGGAAGAGATGATGTAGTAGTGTTGCTCTGGTTGGATAGTTCGTCAGCTTGACAACAACAATAAACTCAGCTCATGCAGAGGTACATGCACGTTTTAACCGCAAAAAGCCTCCATTCTCAATCATTCCCCCAAGCTATCGAACAGCCCAAAAGCCTCGTGGTCCCTCTTCCAGCCAGCCATGACCTTGTCTCCCCCCCGTTTCGCGTGGCGCCAGCACATGTCCTCATGATTCGCCATGTCTCCGTCCCGCCTCCAGTTCACTCACGAAACCCCTGTTCCTCTAGCAACTGGGCCGCAGCTCAGCAGCCTGCACACTCACAGCCAACCGGAAGCTGTCGCCCCGCGGGAAGCTATCGATTTCCCATGATCCAGCTTAGCCAGCCAGCCATCATCCGCTCATAGCTCGCAGCTGCATCGCCATTCAGAGCCATAGATTTGAATCTAGACTTTGCCTCTCTCTGCCTGAACTACTGCAGGGTTTCAATAAAGCTTGCATCTGCCTTTCTGCCTCGCCTCTTGCATCTCAGCTTGATCATATATCCTTATCCGCGATCAGCAGTATATCTAAGCTGCATTCCCACGTCAGCGCCTCCATTGTTTGACCTCCATATCTGATCCATACCATCCATCTCGCATTCCACCACATCATGAAGCTCCTCTCCGGCAGCGCGCTGGCCCTCTGCCTCGCCAACCTGCCTGCGACGATCGCATGGGGCAGTGCGTACAGAACGGTTCAAGCTGTGCAACCTGTAGTGCTAACATTGATGCAACAGGTCTTGGTCACATCACCACCGCTTACCTCGCCAGCCACTTCGTCTCCAACGCGACAGAAGCTCACCTCAAGGAGCTCCTCTACAATGAGGGACCTGACTACATCGCCAAGATAGCCAGCTGGGCCGACTCGATCCGCTACACCGACTGGGGACGATACACAAAGACGTTCCACTTCATCGACGCCCACGATAACCCGCCCGAGCAGTGCAACGTCGACTTTGAGCGCGATTGTAAAGACGGTGGCTGTGTTATTACTGCCCTCGCGAACTATACCAAGCAGTCGCTCGAGCCCAATCTGCCCTTCTGGCAGCGTAATCAGGCGGCCAAGTTTGTCGTGCACTTTGTCGGTGATCTCCACCAGCCTCTGCATAACGAGAACGTCGAGAAGGGCGGTAATGGCCTCTATGTCAAGTTTGACGGTCGCCACTTTAACCTACACCACGTCTGGGATAGCTCCATTGCTGAGAAGTTGCTGGGCGGCCTGCACGGTGACCCCTTTGAGCTCGCTGGTAACTGGGCTAAGCAACTTGCTGTTGAAATTACTGATGGCCGTTTTGCCGAGGAGAAGGAGACTTGGTTGAAGGACCTTAACTTTGACGACCCCGTCAGCACCGCCCTCGCTTGGTCGCGCGAAGCTAACGCCCTCGTCTGCACTCACGGTAAGTTGTTGTTGCCGGGTGGGAGAGGCTATAAGATTCAGTTATTGACAAGGAGTCACAGTTCTGCCTGAAGGTGCCGCTGCCATCGTCGGCCAGGAGCTCGGAGGAGAGTACTTTGAGAAGGCTGCCCCGGTTATCGAGAGGCAGGTGGCTCTGGCCGGTTACCGGATGGCGGCTTGGCTGGATCGCATCGTTGAAACGTACAATGACGTTGAGGCGGAGCAAACTGCCGGTGAGCTATAATGTGTTTATGAAGGACACGAGGAATCAACGATGCCCCAATGGGGGAATGAACAGGACGAAGCATAGTAGAGGTATTTGAATGACCATTTAGTCTGGATCTTGTCTGAATTCTAGATCATCTCTAAACTCTGGACTGTGTCTTGGTGCTTGGCTAGCAACAACAAGTGTGAGTAGCCAAGCAACATCAAGTGTTAGCGAATATGGATGCCAAGGCTTCAACGTCACAAGGCAATGAACCTTTGGTGTCTTTGCTTTGCAGTCTAAATTACGCTTATTGACCGAAAGAACCAATCCATGGGAATAGTTGAGTGAGCTAAGGACGAAATATTCGTCTACCCCGAGTCAGCGTCGCACCAACTAAGGACTGAGACGAGGGGGAACCCGCCACCGCAATGCGAGCACACAAAGCGGGTTTCATGAATTGAAACCTGAAAAAACAGAAGGCAGGTCTCGGCAAGTCTTGATTAAAAGCCCTCAAGAGAGGCATTGTGCGTCGCAGGTCAACCTCGACGGTTACATCGCCACGGGGGGAGGAACTAAGGTCGCCTCGTCTATCTGGGGTATTCTCGTGCCGAGCAACTCTGCGACACTTCTGCAACAAGATTAACTGTCAGCAAAACTATATCGCTCACAACTTTTGGGCAGGCATTCTCAGCAAATACGAAGTTGGTAATCAGGAACTTTCGCATGGCTTCTTTCTTGGGTTGACAGATGGGACATGTTTGACAAAAGAGCGGATGAAATCCTCCTGTCTTTCTTTTTGACACATGACAGTTTTGAAGGACTACGGGGGGCAACGAGCTAAAGAGATGGATGGCATTTTTGTGTCAGGGGCATCCGAGAAAGAGACTAACGATAGACTTGTTTTGCCCTGAAGGTTCGTCTTGTGTATGTGTGTGTGTCTGGAAGCTAATTGGAATTGAACCATCTGTGAGTGTCATCCGATCAAATTGACAGCTTGGCGGCTATTGAAGTTGATGATGCGCATTAAACTGGTGTAATTGAGGTCTTGTCAACCACTCAATGGCCCTCCCCATGCCAGAAACAAATTGACGATCAGATGCGACCGAAAGCGACCCAGGTCAACAAAAGACAAAATTAGCAACGATGAAAAAAAAAAAAAAAAGTTCTTCTCTCTTTCTCTCACTCTAAAGTCACAGACAGGGTGGAAACTCTCCGACACTCGCGCCCAGCTTCGTCGTCTCAGAGCTCAGCCCTCGAAACGCCCTGTGCCTGGAGTTCCTGAGCCACCCGCTGTATGGAGTGGTAGCTGCGTCTCGGCAGGAGCCCTGATTGGCTGCCCTGAGACCCCTCAGCCCCGGGTTGCAGGATGCCCAGAGGGAAAGAGGCACCGGCTGAGACGCCTGTAGCCGCATCAACGACTTCAACGACACAACGGCTTCTTTTTTTCCTGACTCTTGCATCCTCACTAACCCTCACCGTTGTCCTTTTTCGTCCACCACCAGTACCGTAGCTATAGGATCGCTACTAGCCAGGCCAAGCCAAGCCAAGCGCTAGCTGACACCCTTTATTTCCCTACTGTTCGCTAACACTTCTAAGCACTTGCTGTTACATCACCTGAAAGGCTTCATCTTGGCCCTTTCCTACCCCTGGTCCAACCTCTTAACGGTCTAAGCCGACCCCCTTGGGCGTCCCGTCTTGGCAATCAGTATTGCTCCCCCCTCGTCTCCTTAGACGCAGCTAGTGCCCCACGATGCCTAATCTTGGTGTTTCTCGTCAAGTTTGATCTGCTGCCCTCCCCCCCCGGTCTACCTCTCCCTCGTGGCCGAACTCCTTAGCAACCAAAAAAGATGCCTGTCCGGCTTTAACCCTCGTCACGGAAATGCGACCCTAGACTCGGCCCCCTCTGCCGCCGAGATGAGATCCGTCTGATGTGCAAGCCCGAGACGCTCGGTTGTCTGTGATTGTTATAAGTCATGGCTCGGCATCTCTGTCTCCGGCCTGTTCCTCCACATCCTCTTCATGCTTTAAACCCTCTTGTTTTCGTTCCTCTCCTTGACCAGATTCTTTCTTTTTCTCCTCAACTCTGGTAGTGTCTCCTTTCTTTCATACATTCTTTTTCTTGAGACCCAAGTTGGCCTTACTGTGTCTGTGACCATTCCTTTATTGTCTTTTTCTACTACTTTCTCAACCCGGTCTGGAACCACCCCCAAAATCTCCTTCAATCTCCTCTACTCTTGTCTTTGACAATATACCACTTCGACAATGCAGGTCAAGGGTGTTATCGTGGCCCTCCTGGGCATGAGTGCCATCTCAGACGCTGCTGCGGTTCAACGGAGACACCCCTTTGCTCGCGCACTTCAACGACGACAATTCGGCGGCGGCTTCGGTGGTGGTAACAACGGCAACAACGGCGGTAATAACGGCAACAACAACAACAATAATGGTGGCAACAACAACAACAATAATGGCGGAAACAACAACAACAACGGAGGTGGCGGTGGCACAACCTTGGACGCTAACAACGTTCAAACTGGCTCCCAGCAAGATGGTAACAACCCTGGCGCAGACGGCCAAGCAGCCTCAGCGACGTATGTATAACCCTTTCTCTGCTTGAGAAACAGAGCTAACTCGAACAAGGGATGATGCCAACTTCATCAACTTCTGCAGTGGTGAAACTTTGACCAATGGTGAGCAGAACCGTGATGGATCTTGCAACGGCATTCGTAAGTCTCAACTCACAAGCCTCTACTTCTTCACTAACACATTGTAGCTATGGGCAAGATCCCTTCAGCCAACAACATGGTTTCCTCCGTCTTTACGACCCCCCAGAACGGTGACGACATTCAAGCGAACCAGGACTTTGACATCTCAGTTCAGATGATCAACTTTGCCGCTGGATCCTTCACCAATGCCACTTCCACCTACTATGCAGCTCCTCAGGATCTCGATGGCGGTGGCAACATCATTGGTCACACTCACATCACTGTCCAAGATACTGGCAACTCCTTGAACCCTACCACTCCCCTGGACCCCACGCAATTCGCCTTCTTCAAGGGTGTTAACGATGCCGGAAACGGCCAGGGCCTCTTGACAGCCAGCGTTGACGGTGGTCTCCCCGCTGGTAACTACCGTATCTGCACCATGGCCTCCGCATCCAACCATCAGCCTGTTCTCATGCCCGTTGCCCAGCGAGGTGCCCAAGATGACTGCATTCGCATCACTGTAGGCGGCGGTGGCGGTAACAACAACAACAACAACAACGGAGGCAACAATGGCGGCAATAACAACAACAACAACAACAACGGTGGCAACAATGCCGGCCAAGACCAGAACGCTGATCAAAACCAAGATCAGAACCAGGACCAGAACCAGAACCAAGGTGATCAGAACAATGACCAGAACGCCGGTCAAGATCAAAACCAGGGTGACCAGAATGCCGGTCAAGACCAGAACGCTGATCAAAACCAAGATCAGAACCAGGGAGACCAGAACGCTGGTCAAGATCAGAACGCCGATCAAAAACCAAGATCAGAACGCCGATCAGAACCAGGACCAGAACCAGGGAGATCAGAATGGTGACCAAGCTCAGGGAGATCAAAAACCAAGACCAAGCTCAGGGAGATCAAGCCCAAGGCGGTGATCAGGCCCAAAAACGGCGACCAGGCTCAAGGTGATCAGGCTCAGGGCGGAGACCAGGCTCAGGGAGGAGACCAAAACAACCAAGGTGGCAACCAGGGTGGTAACCAGGGTGGCCAAGGTGGTGGCAGAGGCGGCTTCGGTGGTGGTAAGGGCTTCGGACGTGGCAGAGGAGGTGGATTCCAAGCAGCTTCTGTCGGTGACTCTCGCAACCAGACGGAGACCGATGATGGCACCAAATAATTGGAGTCAAGGGAAGCAGCAACAAAGCCACTACCTCCATGTTACGCCCTGGTGGCCTATGGCATGAGTAAGGAGTGGCATGTCAAGAAGAGAGTCGTGGCCAACGCATTCCGGTAATTGGGTGAAGATGTATCTAGAAGGGGTACGAGTTTGCGCATCAGGTCTACGCTCTAGCAAATGGGAAAGCGCCTGAATGCGAGTTTTCCCAACCAAGGACTGGGTTTTGGTCGGTCGGTTGGCAGGTCGGGTTAGAAGGTAGGTTTAGTTACCATGATACACATTTGTAAGAGTTATGTTTATGTTCATCTACCCTGTCCTTGAAGTTGTGAATGTGAATATGCAATTGTGTTTTGTGAATTCCAGGGGTAAGGTCTGTTTCTTCTTAGCCAGGGATTGGCTGAACCTATATCTCACTAGAGTATCATAGTAAAGGCCTTGAAACCAGATGAAACCGGCAACTCATGTCCCGAGTTGCAGGGTAAGAAACTAGAAGCCAGATACAAAGTTCCCGTCCAACTAGAAGGAAAATGCGCATCTAGCTCCCCCGAGATAGCCCGTGCCGCTAGAGCCTATAATTAACACCTAAGGTAAGCTACTGGGTTGGGGGAAAAGCGCGCTAAGCCATTTTGAGCTACCGTGCGGGTTCTTGTACGTAGAAAAGGGCCAGCAGCATAAAAATCAATCCAGTAAGGCGGTCAAAAAGGGCAGATTCTAAATAAGGGGTTATGCTAAGTAGTTACATCTATGGCCTCGCGACTGAATCCCTTTTTAGCGTATGCCCTAAGATATATCTCTATAATACTCCTAAGAATGGATTTCTAGTATGCCCTATCTAGTCGGCTTATAACCGCATAGGATCTTACCTTTTAGCTAGCCCTGTTAAAGTTCTTATCTTAAGATAATAGCCTCTTAAATATCCTCTTAGTTTATTACACTAGGCTATTATATTAGCTATAATACTGATTTTAAGCCTTATTAGAAGTTTAAATATAATCCCTTGCCCCCCTTGCTTAATAGTTTATCTAAGAAGCTTCTAATAATTAGTAATACTTCTAAGACTTAGCTAATTAAAGATATTATTTAAAAGACCTATATTATAGATTTAGATGCGGCGATTACAAAGGTAAATATTAATATAGCACGGAAAGAAGCTTATATATATATAATCCTAGGGTAATACTTATTAATCGCTAAATACCTATCTATTAATTTAATTAAGAGTTTTATTAACCTTAGGTATTATTAAGAAGAGTCTTTATATAATTATATTCTCTTATATTAAGATAATATTATAGATTTATAATTAAAGATATAGGCGCGCTAGCTCGTTAGTAATATTATATATATCTACTTAAAGGGTATTTAGTATACTGATTTATGCTTAGATTAGTGGCTTCTTAATAATAACCTTTAAGCTTATTTAACTAATTTTTAATAGGTCTAGTTTTAATACCTAGTTAGAGCTAGGCTTTAAATAAATACTAGCTATTAGTATAAAATTAGCGTCTTATTACTTCCCCCGTGATTATGCTTAAGATAGTATAATAAGAATAGATTTATTTGCGTTAGGCTTATCGCTCTATAAGCTTAAGATTAATATAATATTATATTAAGGCATAGAGGATCCTAATATTAAGGTATATTTCGCCTAGTTATTATTTCCTAATATTAAATAGCTACTACTTGGAAATATTATTATTAGCTACTAGTAAGGCTAATATGCCTTTGTAAAATAAATCTTAGATTATTTATAAATAAGAAGTGCTTCCCTCGCGGCAGGTCCTTAATGCGTGTTTTATTTATTAAGCTCTCTCTTATTAATAGATAATTAATTAGAGGTTTGCTATTTTCTAATAAGTAGTTATACTTATTATATCTCATAGTTATATCTAGGCCAAGGTCCTTTTTTTTATTTTTAAGCTAAAGTTAATTCTTTTTATAATAATAATAATATTAAATACCCTGCGGGGGTTTATTATTATAAGCTACCTATTTATAACAATCAGTATAATTCCTAAGAGATAAACCAGTCGTGCTAGGTTTATATTAGTAAAGAGTACAAAGCATAGTCTAAATAAAAAGATATAAGTTACATCTAGTAATATACATAATAGGTATTAAGATAATTAATAAGTACTAAATATAACTAAGTTATATTAATAACTAAGGTAACTATTATATAAAAAAATATAATAAATATATCTTATATATTTATTATTAACTCACAGTTTATAAGCCAAAGCTTATAGTAAGCTATAATCTTAGACCATAGGTTATACTTAGTAGCTTATAGTATATCCTTAAGAAATTATAAGTTATTTAATTAATTAGTTATAGCTTATAGGGCATATATAATATTAGGCTATACTATAATATAATATCCCCCCTCTATTAGTCCTTATCCTTAAGACTACTTATAACTAAGCATATTAAGTAAATAACTTATTTCTATAAAACTTCTTAGCTTATTATTAATACGATATTAGAATTAAAAATAATATATAACCATAAAGCATAAGCCCTTTTAATTAAAAATACTAGTTTTTCTTATTATGCCATATAGTTATTATAAACCAAGATAACTAAAATACTAAGCTAAAAAAAATTATAAATACTATTTATAATATACCTACTAAGAGTAGAAATATAATAATCGCGATATTATATTTCTTATTAATATATCTTATCTTATAATAATATCTTTCTTTTACTTATATATCTCTTATAGCTAATTACCTAGCGCAAAAGAAGCACTATATCAAGAAGGCAAAAAAAGTCACTAAGTTAAAGCTAATCTCTCTTTAATAATAAGTAAATAAAAGGCTAAGTTAGCTTATATAGCTTTATTATTAAAAAAAATAATTAATTAAGTAAGGTATTAAAAATATTATATTATAATATTAAGACTATAAATAAGTTAAAAATAATAAAAAATAAAGAGTTTTTTACGGCGATTAAGGTATAATTAGCTAGGGCTATAAATATTATTAATTAGGGCAAGCTCTTTAGTTTTATTATTATTAATAAAAGTTCTTTAATAAGTATTATATACCTATAAGGTATTTTAAAGGTTTTTATATACTTTTTAAGTCTAGATAATTCTTTTTATTTAATAAAAATATATTATTTTTATTATTAATTTTATTTATATTAAGGATATTTTTTATAATATACTCTTCTAGTCCATTAACCTTTATATCTAGTTTATTACTTATTTTTACTTAAATAATATCTCATATTAACTTAAATAATAAAATATAAATAATTAGTAAAGCTTAACTTTTAGTAATAAATCTAATTTATAATTATTTTTAGAGATCTTTTTATTTAATTTTATAAGATTTAATATACTTATAATTAAGTTTTTTATTTTATTATTTTTATTTTAATATTTTTTATTATAAAATAAATTATATCTCCCTCTAAGAAGGTTAATCTCTTAATTCTTTTTCTTATTAACATAGGCTATTATTTTATTTCTAATAAATTTAAGTTTTTATTTTTATTTCTTTATATAAATTATATAATTAATCGCTTATAAGAATTACTTTAAGGTTAATAATAGTATCTTATAATTATTAGTAAGTATTTAATATAAATCTAAAGTTAGTATATATTAATATAACTTTTATATTTTTATTAGTTGCTATATTATAGGCTAATTAGGCTATAGGTAGCTTCTTAACTTAATTAGTTTATTTATAGTTAATATAATATTAAAGGTATTATTTTTAATATCTAATTTATGTATTTTTATTTATTTATTAATCTCTTTATAATATATTATAGAGAGCTTATAATTAATTCCTAAATATTCTATAAGGCTTTGCTAAAACTTAGATATAAATGGGGGTCCTCTATTTGTAATAATCTTAAGGGGTATCCCATATATTCTCGCAATATAGAAGTAAAA